>BFEA01000691.1:153572-177010 GCA_003427395.1 Chara braunii | reverse complement strand
TGGATATTTAAACAGTTTAGGGCGACTAGAGTGATCTAGTCATACGCCAAAAGAAGAGAGAAGTAGTTGTGCCCTCTGTTTGTATATACCTTGGCCAAGTCATAACGCTCTATCAGTTTAGGTCTTCTGACCTTAGGCCTGCCTAAGATGGACTCGCTCTGTAAGTTCAGGTGGCCTGACCTATGCCTTATGTAAGTTGGGTATGTAGAGATAACTCACAGAGGGAACATGAACTATTGTTTGTTAAAGAGCTTTGGATTGTTGAGAGTACTTACCTTTATGGTTTGACCTGGATGTGGCTGAGTGAGATTACTACTTGGGTTGGGTTTCAGGTTCACAGGTAGTTGCTTTAGGGGCTCGCCACGTGCTAGAGTGATAGGAGTTAGGTCAATTCCTGCATTTTCTGAGCTAACTTTATTTTTACTTAGATCAATTCTCGCATTTTCTGGGATCTTTTGTTATACTTGACCTTGTATAAATTTTGGTAAGCTACTTTCTCTACGGGAAGCGCTGCCGAAATATCTATAGATCCAGGGAGTTAGTTAATTCTTGAATTTTTAGAGTTCAACTTGTCTAAAGTTCATTCATGACTTAGTAAAAATTTGGGAAGTCTCCTTTTTTAAAAGGAGTGCTGCCCAAATTTTTGCTAATTCAAGGAGTTAGACAAAATTGGACTCTGGGAAGTCAAATACTATTTCTGTTTTCATATTCGGGCTGATATGAATTATGAAAAGACACTTTTCCTACGGGAAGCGCTGCCGAAATTTTCTTGATTTAGAGGAGTTAGATTATATTTTGACAGGTGGCGACCCTGAGAATCCACCATGAGTAGGGGAGATTCTGCCATTAGTCTACCTTTGCTTTGGGCACTGGCGTAGAGGTAGGCTTGGACTTAGTTGGCCGGTGGTTTTGAGTGAGAATGTGCTATGGAGGTTTATCCCCCATATGCTGATGATTTAGCGTGGGCATTTGACCTATCTTGTCTTACAGGTCCCTTGGGCTGTCTGATTCAAGCTCAGGACTAAATTCAGCTTGATCCCTCGAGGGTCGTCTTCTGTTATCACTGATATCAGGTCGGTTGCCGATTCGTCGGTTTACGATTCATTTCCAGTTCACCCCTTTCACTCAACCTAAAGGCTTTAGCCTTGTGATTGAACTGTTTTGTTGTGTTTTCGCCCGGGCTTTATTGAATGACCATCCAACAAAAGTACTGAGTATTTATTTAAGAGTTGCACGAGTGAGGTTTGTATGGCTAAAGCGAGGGGTATGAGCGAAGGGAATGGTTGGAGTTGACCCCGTGTAGTGCGTAAACTTCTTATTGAAACTTTGATGTGATTGCAGGTATATTTGTGGTTCCGCTTCTGGATGTGACTGCCTGCGATTACATGCATATATGGCTGAGAGGAGTCTCACTGTGACTGTGAGAAGGGATCATCCTATACAACTAACCCTGATATATTTACGAGTATCCTGAGTATTCGAGAGATCTGATGTATCTGTGCATAAGGGCTAGCCGGATTGTGACTTGAGAGAGAAGGAAGACCCTCTATTATCCTTTGCTTTTTGGAGTTTGTATGGTTGGACGTTGTAGTCCGTGACAGCCGTCAAAGTCAAACCCCTTGACTTCCGCCCAGGCCTGGAGTAGGACTCATCCCAGGGCCGCAAGAAACGACTCCCACCACAGGTGCGGATCTTTGTACCACCCACTCTGCATAAGGTGCAGAAAAGGGTGTGTGTTCTTCAACCGCGCATGACGGTTGTCCAACGTCGAGAGATTTACCCTCAAGGCACGTGTCAGCCGACACTTGAGTGTCGAATGCGATCCTCGAGATTAACGAGGGCCGCACGATTATGGGCATTACATAGTACGCCATCATTGCGGCTGTTTGCGCACGTTTGCATTGCGAGTCGATATGAGATAGCCTTGTGTCCGCGCGGTTTTATACGAAGTCCCGCGCGCGACGCCTATTCGATTTCCACGTCGGAAAGTTATGGGACGACTAGAGAAGGGGCTAGGAGCGTGGTCGCGTTGTTTGTGTTGTGTCGTTTCGTGTGTGTGTGTTTTATTTTTGTGTTCTTAAAGTGGTGTGCGCGTGGTGCGTGGGATGCGTCCTAGTCGACCGACGTCGGGTCGCGCTTGGGACTTCAGCCCCCCAAGATGTCGGTTCGCGTGCGGGCCCGATAGGCGTATTACCGCGCGTACCCCTTATGCTACAACGAATGAGAAACGCCCTCGGTTGGTCCACCTCTGCGATTGCAACTGATTAACTTTCGTAATGTGAACTGGTAGCTCGGCGGGGATACGCCCATCGAAGGGAGGTGATAGCTCCCGTAAGGTAGAGGTAAGTTGTGCCTCGCGTAGGCCTTATCCTGTCGTCGGGGCTCGCGAGAGGTATGGCTGGCACACTCGGCCGGAGCGGCCTAAGGAAGCTCCATTTGTGTGTTCGCGGCAAGGTTGGTCCAATTCCTGCGTGACGCGGCCGAGAGGGTCCCGCGCTGCGACGTGCGGTGCTAGACCGATGCGCTCGACAGGTGGCACCGTTTCCGGGGATAACGGTTGCCTACCGTTGTCCCTGGTGGAACGACACCCGGGTAGATTGAGAGAAAATCACGCATATATGAGAAATTTTGAGATTTTGTGTGATAGATTGCGAAAAGTTTGTATGAGTGTTTAAGTAAAAGGTTATGAAGATTCCGAATTTCTACCTTCGATTTGGCGGAAGGATCAGCTAGACAGATGGTGCGATGAGATTGCTAAAAAGGGAGGAACGGACTCTAGTTAGACGAGCCTAGAGTCTAGAATTGAGACGAGTGGTAGTGATTGACTGGGCTTGGGTTCGTGCCAAGATTGTGTAAGGGAGTCCGGTAAGTATTAAGTAAGCCGGATTGTTGGGTGAAGTGTTATTATCCTCTCCTTGTTTGTATAACGGGCCGATTGAGAGAGACGATGCGTTTGGTGAAATATGAGTGACAGGGGAGTGATAAGTGTGCTGACTATATGCGGATGTAATCTGCTTACGACCTTCAAGTTGATAGTTGATGGGATGGGACGATGCCTTGCCCAAGTGGCATGGCTAAGGAAAGGTGAAGCAGCATCGATAAGGCTAAGCACGTTTATCCATGGATATGGTTGTCTGAGGTACTTATTATGGCCGTAAGGGTCTTTACATCAACATGGTATTTCTGCATTTGCGTGAGACCAAGGCTAAGTAATTGATCCTAGAGGCAGTTGGAATGGTAGTGGGTGGGATCTAACGTTTAGATTATTCTGTTAAGTCGTAAGTTGGACCCTTGCTTGAACCTTTCCAGGTTAGGGCCATTCATTTCGGGAGCTAAGGACTTGAGATCAAATTCTTGAGGGCATTCCCTTAAGTTATATATTGTAAGCCTAGTCCATGTTTATTTACGTAAGGGATACCTCTTTCGGAAGTACTCCATGGGGGCTATTTATCTGATTCATATTGGGATCTTATCAGTCTGTAGGAATTATATGAATGTTTTCAGTCCAACATTTGGCTCATGATTGGCTATTTAGCCTGTACGTTTGGGGCGCTCTTCCGAGAAGGGTAGGGATTGTTAGTTTAATAACGGAAGGCGCGTGCTGGACGTTTGTTTGTGATGGGCAGAACCTAGATAAAGCTAAGGCAACTCAGGATGCCTTATGCACGGGAAGACCCACGTATGCTCGGGCCGGTTGAGGAAGAGGGAGGGCTCGAAGTGTCTTTACCCAGGCGGGTCAGAGCAGGAGAGTACTTCTCTTCATGGTGGGGCATGCTGATAAGCACGGACATCTTTGTCTGGATCGAGTCGGGGTTCGATGATGAGCAGGAATGCGCAATTATAAGGGTGACCTTGTACGCCTCTGCCAACTTTTGGATCGAGCATGGGATAGAGTTGGCGCTCGGGGCATGGGAGCCTGCTTGCTAAGCCTTTGAGGGTACCCGAGGCAGCTGCAGCTAAATGGGCGAGGGAAGTGTCCCGTGATAGGGAAGAGCGAGTGATAACCCGCGTAGGGGTCAAGCGCGTTGAAGAGTTTAGGCTTCCATTTGCTCCTCTACGAGTAATCCTGCCTGAGTTTCTGATAGACAAGAGTTTTGGTGGACAGGCAAGGATAGAGGCGGCAGCAGAAGCGGCTTTGAGGGCTCGAGGATGGGAATATGGGCGATATACATGCGAAATGATATATGGGTTGTATTTAGACCTGAAGTTTTCGCCCCCTAGGCAGTGGCTTAGAAGCATGGCCAGCATAGTTGACGTATATGCCAGTATTCATGATCCAGATGAGGGGGGTGAAGACTGGGATGAGATACGGGCAGCAGTGGACCGATAGGGAATGCCCTCTCTTCCTGCTAAATGCGCTTCGTCTGACTTGGCTGTGGTCGCCCCTCTACCCATTACCGTAGTTATGAAAGTTAACGTCAGGGTAACCAGGGGTTGAGGCCTGGTTGTATGAGTAAAGGAGCAGATAGCGGGATTTAAGTGTTAGCAGTCTGCCCTTATCTGCCTGAGCTTACTGAAATCATTGTTTGATGGTCTATTGCCCGCTGTGCGTATCAGGCTGCTGTCAGCGCCATGGCGGGAGAAAGCGGCTTCGCCAAGATCCTGCTTTGGAGGAATTCATGCCTGTTGAAGGTGTTGCTGCACGAAGTGTTGCAGGCGTCAATGTCCCCAAATCTCCGCGCCCTGTTGTTCCAAGGAAGGAACCTGTCTAGCTTTCTGCGTGACTTTCAAGCTTTTAGCCTTACGAAGATGTGGGACAAGAAGGCGATGTGGTACATGTTCCCCTTGTTCGTTTGTGAAGGACTAAGTGAGGAGGTGTACACCCTCATGCTGAAGTCGCAAACCTGGGATGAGCTGGAAGTTTCTCTGAGGTTGAGGTTCCTAGAGGATGAGGCGGAATGCAGGCTTGGTAAGGGCTCTGAGCAGCCAGCCGAGGCCGCGTCAACGCAAGGAGAGCTGAGCGGTATAAAGAGGCAAGTTGGGATACTGGAAGAGAGGTTGACGCAGTTGGAAGAAGCCAGGCATGGCGAGAGAAGGACCTTCAAAGGAGCACCTAAAGGACCGGCTGAGTAGGGTGAGGCGGAGGTAAGGGAAGACCATCAGGAGTCACTCCTCCACAAGAAAACCCCGAAGGGACAAGTTTGCGCCCTAGAAAGAGATGAGGAGGAGGGGGTCATCGAGATCAAGGAGGAGCGAGAAGCTAGTATGACCCGACCCGGTATTGCGCCGGAGCCGAAGGGAGGGCCCATTGACGAAGAGGCACCCTCGACTGCGGGTCGGGAGAGGCAAAGGAGTAAGTGGTGGCCAGAGCATTGGGCAGAAGTGGTATGTGATCGTTGGGGAGAGATTGGTTGCACCCCTCAAGAAGGCAAGGAAAAGAGGGTGATGGGTGAAGAAGGGGAGCCTGAACCTCCCAAGTTGACGAAGGCTCAGCGGAAGGCCAGGAATCGGGCCCAGGGGAGCCAAGGTACCGGAAAGGGGCGGGGCATGCCGCAGGGAGGGTCCACCCCGCAAGAATTGGGAGGAAAGCTAGCACAGGCAGGGCCCCCACCGACTGAGCAGACATTATACGGGCCGTGGACGCCATACGGTCAGGTGGGAACAAGGCCCATATATAATTCATATCTGCCCTGTGTACAAGGCGTTTGTTTGGGCCCACAAATGGGTATGATGCCACCCAGGCCTCCTGCAGTCCAGTTTCAGCCAGTCTTGTGTATGGGGCCATTGCAGCCACCGACACCACGAGCGACGGAAGGCCAAGTGGCCGGTGGAAGGGGTCAAAAGCGAAAGGTTGAAAAGGGTTGTAGGGACGAGGGGCACGAGAAGGGGGAATGTGGAGGCGGCAAGGGTGGCTATGGAGGAAGGAAAACGGATTGGGGAAAGGACATTTGCAGACATTGTGCCAAGGAGGGGCACATAATAAAGTTTTGTCGTGAGCGAAGGGCCGATGAGGCAAGTGGTCTAATAAGGACTGACATCGAGGGACGTGTTTTCGACAGGACGGGGGAGTACATCGACCCAACCATCCCAGGGGGAACACGGAAGGAGGTTTTGCGGAGAAACAGGGCATCGAGCACTGCCTCATGAGTATAGTCGGGAAGAGGAAGCGTTTGTGTGAAAAGGACCTGGAAACTTGAGCAGACTGTAGATATAAGTAGGAATCCCCAATTATATAGCTGAGGCACAGCGTACAGGGGGAAGGGACTTCCGTAATAATGGTCCGGTAAGGTGGCGTGAGCTGTAGACAGGAGGGGCCCCAAATAGGGCAACTGTATAGGTGGGAAAGGTTAGATCCGTCGCGCGTCACGTTATTGGGATATCTTAAGTAGATGAAGCCAGGAGTGACCCTGAGGGCATGGTTATGAAATAGGGGTTGTTCCATTAGGCCTATTGATCAAGAGAAGGAGATATGGGACCTACCGTGTGCCTAGGCCTAGACAGATGTATAGGGGTGAGAGGTAGAAGAGGCTTGGGAAGAAACCTCAGTATGTGGGGGATAGGCCATCTAGCCTAGGGAAGTAGTTGGAGGACTGGTGTATGGGTGACTCCTAGCCTTACTTTTCTTTGGATATCTGGGTATATGCTGGATTACTTGGGTCCCTCGGATTGAGAGGTATGACTATGCCCTGGTCGAAACTGTTTTAGTGCGGCTCTGATCAGGGAGGCCGCATTGTCCTTGTGTGATACTGGTGACGACTTGAGTTGAGATTGTTCAACTCCGAGTATATATATATGTAGGTCGAGAACATTTGGCTCGCGTCTGAGTTGGGGTGTTGTACCCCTATGTATATATTGAGTTGAGGTTTTATCTGAGACTATTCTTTGTATATGACGATCACAATCACTCTCAAATGTGTGGGTTATCCTGATGCATGATGGCTTTGTGTGAGAGATGTGTGAGATACATCTCATGTGTATTGGATTGGGTGGATTTCATGAGAATATATGGGTGTGAACTGTCTACTCTTCGGTATACTCGTGCGGCCTGCCTACAGGCAGGACAGGGCCGAGTATAAGGAGAGGGAGTGCAGTCTGTCATTGTGAAAGTGTGAAAATCCTAAGGGATTTTGCGAGTCTTTGAGGCTCGAGTACTTACCATGCCGGATGTTTTATGGTTAAGTTGCGAAAATGGCCCATAAGCAGGCCCCTCAGTTGAGTTGGTTCGTGATTGAGTTGTGGAGAGGGCCCATAAGTAGGCCTCTCAAGTTGAGTTTTTGTGGTTGAGGCCCCTTCAGTTGAGGAAGGAGGTAGTGTTGTCTATTGGAAGACTCATCTTCAATAGGGAAGGTGTTTAAAAAGGGTCGTGTGATAGCTCATCCTAGAAAGAGAGGGATGGCTGGGAGACTTACTAAGAGAGACCTCCTTCGTGCGAAAGGTGGTTAACAGATCTAAGGGCATGGTTAGCAGTGTTTGAGTTGATAAAGCCTGACGGGAGGAACCAAAATTACAGACTGGATCATTGGTGGAACTGAGAAGGTCGCAAGTCAGTGCATTAAGATGTCGTGGGATGTGTGGGTTGCTGTCTCTGATCAAGTCAGTAGGCCACGGCCTTGTGTATGAGCCTGGCGGTGAATCTGTTCGTGATTGTGAAAAGGAGTCATGCTTCATATGTTGTCCCGTAGGGAACTGGTAAACGCCTTTAAAGTGAGACAGACCCCTGCGTAGTCCCGCAGTGGGTCTGTGGTCTGTTTTGCGACCCACCGTTCAGACACTTGTGCTAATCCCAAGGCATGTTGAGGAATACCAAGCTAAACGGTAAAGGTTAGCACCTCTAGGGCGTAACCCCTATTGGATGATTGCAAGTCAGCACAACCTGGCTGCGGACCCACGTCTACCAACGGGGTAAGAGTTTAAGGGGTTACGCACGCCCCAGGGAAATTACTCCGGTGGGATGACGGGGGATATGAGTCGTTTAAGTCATCCTGATTGAATGTTTATCAGGAGGATGCCTATCGTTGCATAACCAGCGAAGGAACTGTCGCTAAAATAACAATGCGGTGGGTCGTAGTCCTGGTCCGATCAGCCGGGCTATGGTGGGCAAGATGGAGACCTAGCCTTTCTGTACTAGACTGCAGAAAGGGCTGAGTGGATATTAAGTATACGAATATATGTATGTGTATTTGATTGCGAGAGATTTTCTGAGAAGGGAGGCCAAAGTGCCTTCCAAGGTCTCGGTTAAGGCCCGCGTCCCTAGTTTTGGCCAGGACTAGGGACACCCAACGAGAAGTCGAAGGTTGTCTAGGACCGGGGAGAGGACGACTGGGAAGGTCTTTGAAACTTATGCTGTAGTATTGATCCGTAATACACCGGCGCCCTATTGTCAGAACGAATAGAGACCCATGTTAAAACCCTGACAGCATATAGTTGTGGAGGCATGGTTTGATGGAGGCCTCTACCCTGTGTTTGTCGGCTAATCGGATTTAGCTCCTTTCTCGTCAGCATTTGGAATGCGAATGGATTTATAGCTTTCTGATTTGGCGAAGCGATGGCGACGTCGCTTAATATGGTCCGGTAAGCTGTCGGCGCGAATACCTTTACAAGGGTATCCGCCCTGTTTTTTGCAAACGGCAGAAAATAGTTTGGTTTAATATACTACGCTAGGTGTGGCGGCGTCTGTAATTTATGTTGATTGGATGGTTGAATAGAGTAAAGAGTGCGTGGGCGCGCAGGTTTAAGGCGCGCGTGATTCATCCCCTGAGGTTGATTACGAAACCGGCGTGGGCGCCGGTTTGTTTATTTTATATTTTTTATCTTTAAGTTTTATTTTTTTTTGTTACTCCTGATTAAACTAGGGTTTAGGGGATACCTTTTTTTGATGGCTACGCTTGACTGAGTCGAGCGCGCGTGAGAGGGTCGACCCCGACGACGACATCGACAATGACGGCGCGACTTTGTGCGGTGAGCGGGGTGTCGTGGGATGGCACGCGGGGCGATTACGGTACACGATATAAGCAAGCCGGCGCGAGCACTGGGCGCCGCTTAGCCGGTTTGATGGCCCAAAGCGCCACGCCGCACTGCCTTGTATGGTACTCTGCGGGGGCTGGTCTCAGGCTTGGGCATAGCCATGTAGGTTACGACAGCGGATTGTTACTATGGAGGTTCGGAGATTGAGGCCAGCGGGCGCAGACGCGGCGGCGGCGGAGTAGCGTGGAGCCAAAGCCTGAGGGGTTGAGGGCCCTGAGGGGCGATTCCCCTCGGTTTTGTTTTCGGGCGTGGCGGCGGGCCCGATCCGCGGGACTGGCGAGATGCAAGCAGCCCCGCGGTTTTCCCCGATATTATTGTTATCTTATTTTATTTTCTTTTTGTGTTTTATTTACCGCGTCTCGTTCGGGGACGCGAGCCCGCGTGAGGGTACGTTGTATTCGCGAGATTGCCTGGCATGCAGCGGCAAGTAGTCTTCATGGCCACAACGAAGTTAACCCGTTGTAATGTTTTGGGGGACTTCGTAGCAGCCACGTTCATGCTCAAGCTTCCAATGAGGGAGCTTGCAGGAGCTGTACCCACCAGCAGGTGCGATACCGCTACGGCAAGTGGGCGATACCGGCTGGGGTTCAGCCGATAGCATCACGATTGAGCCTCTTCGATGGGCCAGTCATTGTGCCTCCCCTCCGGCCCCTCCCCCTATGAGCATCAGGGGGGGCTTCGGCTCAAGTGCCACTCGGGAGGACCGCACCTAGACGTAATAGCAACGGCAGGCATAGTAGGTGTGGGGCAGGTCGGAGAAGTAGCTAGCAGAGGGGACAAATCCAGGCGCATTTTCGCGCCGGATCCAGACGGGAAGTGGGTTGGGTGCGTACGGAGTACAGACTCTGAGGAAAAAGGTTGGACGGCCTTTGGGAAAGCCGCGGGGCGTCGCCCCGGCCACGTTCTTCGGGGCATCCGTTAAAATTCAAGCAGCACAGGGGAGATCGGCGTGGCCGCTGGGCGCGGGGGGCACATATAAAGCCGAGCGTGGGTCCGACAACCGGGGATTTTTTGGGAGCCAGATGCTGTCGGACCGCGTGGTATGGAAGGCCGGGTGACGACAATGGGAATAAGGGAGCTTGGCAGCGGGGGAGGAGACGAGGCCGATGGGGTGAAGACGAAGGGACGCACCGGGACAGGGGGCAGCGCTAGGTGCAGACGCTGGCCCAGGGTAGGCGAATAGCACAGCGGGCAGTGTAGGCTGGCAGCGAGTGGCAGTCGGGCGGGTGCGGGGACGGACGCAGGCAGGCAGGAGGGAAGAAGTGAGAGAGGGGCTGAATCCSKGCGCGTTTTTGCGCCGGATTCATTCGGGGAAAGGAAGCTATGGCGGAAGCTATAGTATGCTCGTTTCTTAACGGAAACGAGTGGGGGAAGATGCTGGGTAGGGGTTTAAGGACCGGGCGAACCAGTTGATGAGGTTAGTTTTAGGAATGAGTTAGTGAAATTAGAGGTTAGTGGAAGACTATGTGCGCGAAGAGATGGCGGAGTGAGCGGGAGAAGAGGGGAAGAACGGACATCTCCCTCGATCCTCAATCATAACGAGGGAGGGAGGAGTCGTTTTGGGGGGTTTGGGGACGGGCGACCCCGAATCCAAAGTCAAAATTAGTAGAGAGTGAGTAGAAGTGGAGTTAGTAGAAAAAACCCGTGCGCCGAGCAATGGCGGAGGAAGAAACGACGGGGGGGGGGCAAAATGGGGAGTCGCTCGAATCTGGACGGAATCGGGTGATTTAAAATGCTATGTTGGGGTCTCTTTAATCATTGTGAGGGCRAAGGCAGTGTKAGAGTCGGTAGTGAAAGGTTAGCTTGGAGGTATAGAATAAAGGGGTTGCGCCCGGGGGAGTAGCTAGTCTTATTTGAATGAGGAATGAATCGAACCCATTTGCGGACGAATTCATTCGATTCTGTATACCCCGCGGGAACAAGTCGGGTGAAGCCAGCAGCTAGGATGGAGACTTACCCGTTGTTCAGCGCCTGCGCATTCTTCACGTCTTAGCTGAGAATGCGCAATTAGTTTGGCGGCGCGGGGTGCAAAGAACTCCGAGAGGGGGAATGCGTATTCACCTGGCATGCATCTGACGCCCTTCTGGTGAAAGATTCATCCGATTTTGCTCACCGTATTATTGGTGAAAGTGGGAGGGGCAGCTGCAGGTTTGAAGGCTTACCTGCGGGATCGAGGTAAGGCTTGCAGTGACGACGAAGTAGAGGGCGTAGCAGCCGGGGTATGCATGGAGGGAGAGCGAGAGGGTGAAGAAGGAGGGATGCAAAAGGCTTACCTGCATGATGTATAAGTTGGGGCCATCTCCTTTGCAGACGCCGTCGCTGCATTGCTCCGCCTTACGGCTTATAGCGCTGCAAAGTGTTCTTTAGTTGGGTAGGAATCTAGCCAATAAGGGGGCCTGGTACATCTAGAGGGGAGGGGCTGAGTTAACCAAAAAGGAGGGAGCCACTTACCTGAGTAGAGGGGAAAGTCGGACCAGGGGGCCTGCCATCCGCCAAGCCGAGCAGATTGGAGAACAGGGGCCGCTCGGTTCAAAGTATCTGTGTCGCCTGTAGGTGGGGACGGATGCCTCCGGAGTGCCTCCGTGGTTGAATAGGGGGTGGTAATCCATAGTCTACGAGCTCTAGTGTGGTAGATCGTGCAAGTACTTTACTCCGTGTTGGACGTGCGGGCGACCTCGTCTGCACCTCGGCTACTGTCCTGCGGCCTGTGGCCCGCTGATTCAAACTCTTCCAAAGACAGCCCCGCGAAGTAATCGGGCGTAGGCAAAGGTTGTGGGAGGCAGGTCGGCGCTGATGTCTGCTGAAGCACAAGGGCAGACTGCTGTTGAGTTTAAAGGTTGTGGTATTCTTTACTGCCCTTTTACTGTGAGCCCTGCAGGTCGCCTCGGCTGCTGTGCCGCAAGCAGCGATTGTTGAAGCCTACTTAGGGTGGTAGCATGACTTCAAGTATAACTATTCACAGCCAGGTGACTGCAGTTCCATTACGGGATGCGATGCTGTAGCGCGGGAGGGAAGTGTTCGAACTAAGGAGGAGGTTGCTGATGATCTGCATTGTTGTATGCGGCAGTTGCTATGGGCTAGGTGCAGACTGCAGCGGCGGGGCAGCTACGACCGTTGCTATCAATTGCCACTGAATACTGCTATGTCACTTTGGGATTGTTACAGGCTGCGGAGCCGCGGAGGCTGGACAAAGTAGGGGGTTAGTGTTGTGAATCAAGAGATTGTCGGGGGATTAATTTTGGTAGTTGAGTTCGGCAGGTGACTTCCGGTCGACCAAGCTGCATTCTGGGCGCCATTGCGGGGCCCTCAGGCGCACAAAGATTTCAAGGCCCTCTCCTGCGAGTCTGAGAGCACCCTTCTTGGATCTGAGAGTCCAAAAACCTTYTCCTTCTGCCCTTCTTACTCTAAGTCTGGTYTTTTGGTTCTGAGARGAAGGYGGCAGGYGGGCTTRTGACCCGTGATCCGCGCCAAGGCCTTTGWGGGAGGTTCGCCCCASCGATTGCGGGAGCTYTGCCGGGACTCAGGCRGAGTYCTKGAGGCAGGGGAATGAGTGGTAATCCSCTGACTCCTTTTATAAACCCAGTCATAACCCCTACCTATACACCCTTCTATGTTTGACYGAGTATATGGTGTGGACCCTGTATTTGACTTTGGGCTGGCYTTYAGGACATAATTCAGATTGAAATAAASGAATGAGTGGGCAATTCCASTTCTGACTTTGTTTGGTTGCCTGAAAGCAGATTGTGGACAAAAGGGAGTTGCATCTGGGGGAAGGTTGGGAGGAMGGCAATATTGCGTGTAGTCTGATTGGGTCGCTAAGGCTGGGAGGTCCCCATAAGTCTGGGGAAGCCTAGTGCCTTGTTTATTTTTGGTTCTATTTGGAGCATCAGGCCRCTCTATAAGTTTAGGTGGCMTGAGGCTCTGAAGGMASGRATGTMCCYATAAGTTTGGGGAGACCTGGTGCTGTGAATTGCATGGAGGGTCAAGACGCTCTATAAGTTTAGGTGACCTGACTGCTCTGACTTGCGAGGTTTGGTTGTGCTTGACTTTCAGGGGCTCAGAGCGCTCTATAAGTTTAGGTACCCTGGGTCGCCTTGTTTACGTGGGAATTCTTTCTATTTCCTTGTTTCTGAACGAGGAGGTTTAAACCGCTCTATAAGTTTAGGTGGTTCGACCCTTCTCTTGTTTTGTTTTGAGGGAGTGATCCTGGCAGGGGGACAGGCCGCTCTAAAAGTTTAGGTGGCCTGACCTACTGCCTCGCACAAACTGGGTAAGAGAGAAACGAACCTGGCAGAGGATCAGACCGCTCTATAAGTTTAGGTAGTCTGACCCAATGCCTTGCACATGTTGGAACCCAATGGATATAATCTAATTATACTGTATTACTATGTTATTAAGAACAGGCTAATCAGGCCGCTCTATAAGTTTAGGTAGCCTGGCTATAGCTTATCATAATTGACGAAGGTATAACTCAGAGATATAACTGAAGGTAAGCTTGGGCAGGCCGAGCAGTGTTCTAAGTTGAGCAGCTCAACCTTATCCCCCCTTTGAAGACTAAGTTCAGAGAAGTGTATATAAGTTCGCTATTTAAACAATTCAGGGCGACTGGAGTGATCTAGTCATACGCCAAAAGAAGAGAGAAGTAGTTGTGCCCTCTGTTTGTGTATACCTTGGCCAAGTCAGAACGCTCTATAAGTTTAGGTATTCTGACTTTAGGCCTGGCTAAGTTGGACTCGCTCTGTAAGTTAAGGTGGCCTGACCTACGCCTTATGTAAGTTGGGTATGTAGAGATAACTCACAGAGGGAACATGAACTATTGTTTGTTAAAGAGCTTGGGATTGGTGATAGTACTTACCTTTGTGGTTTGACCTGCATGTGGCTGAGTGAGATTACTACTTGGTCTGGGTTTCAGGTTGACAGGTAGTTGCTTTAGGGGCTCGCCACGTGCTAGAGTAATAGGAGTTAGGTCAATTCTTGCATTTTCTAAGCTAACTTTATTTTTACTTAGATCAATTCTCGCATTTTCTGGGATCTTTTGTTATACTTAACCTTGGATAAATTTTGGTAAGCTACTTTCTCTATGGGAAGCGTTGCCGAAATTTCTACAGATCCAGGAAGTTAGTTAATTCTTGACTTTTCAGAGTTCAACTTGTCTTAAGTTCGTTCATGACTTAGTAAAAATTTGAGAAGTCTCATTTTCTAAAGGGAGTGCTGCCCAAATTTTTGCTAATTCAGGGAGTTGGACAAAATTGGACTTTGGGAAGTCAAATACTATTTCTGTTTTCATATTCGGGCTGATATAAATTATGAAAAGACATTTTTCCTATGGGAAGCGCTGCCAAAATTTTCTTGATTTAGAGGAGTTAGATTATATTTTGACAGGTGGCGACCCTGACAATCCATCCTAAGTAGGGGAGATTCTGCCATTAGTCTACCTTTGCTTTGGGCACTGGCGTAGAGGTAGGCTTGAACTTAGTTGGCCGGTGGTTTTGAGTGAGAATGTGCTATGGAGGTTTATCCCCCATATGCTGATGATTTAGCGTGGGCATTTGACCTATCTTGTGTTACAGGTCCCTTGGGGTGTCTGATTCAAGCTCAGGACTAGATTCAGCTTGATCCCTCGAGGGTCATCTTCTGTTATCACTGATAACAGGTCGGTTGCCGATTCGTCAGTTTACGATTCAATTCCAGTTCACCCCTTTCACTCAACCTAAAGGCTTTAGCCTTGTGATTGAACTGTTTTGTTGTGTTTTCGCCCGGGCTTTATTGAATGGCTATCCAACAAAAGTACTGAGTATTTATTTAAGAGTTGCACGAGTGAGGTTTGTATGGCTAAAGCGAGGGGTATGAGTGAAGGGAATGGTTGGAGTTGACCCCGTGTAGTGCGTGGATTTCTTGTTGAAACTTTGATGTGATTGCAGGTATGTTTGTGGTTCGGCTTCTGGATGTGACTGCCTGCGATGACATGCATATATGGCTGAGAAGAGCCTCACTGTGACTGTGAGAAGGGATCGTCCTATATAACTAACCCTGATATATTGACGAGTATCCTGAGTATTCGAGAGATCTGCTGTATCTGTGCATAAGGGTTAGCCGGATTGTGACTTGAGAGAGAAGGAAGACCCTCTATTATCCTTTGCTTTTTGGAGTTTGTATGGTTGGACGTTGTAGTCCGTGTCAGCCGTCAAAGTCAAACCCCTTAACTTCCGCCCAGGCCTGGAGTAGGACTCATCCCCAGGGCCGCAAGAAACGACTGTCACCACAGGTGCGGACCTGTGTACCACCCGCTTTGCATAAGGTGCAGAAAAGGGTGTGTGTTCTTCAACCGCGCATGGCGGTTGTCCAGCGTCGAGAGATTAATTCTCAAGGCGCGTGTTAGCCGACACTTGAGTGTCGAATGCGATCCTCGAGATTAACGAGGGCCGCACGATTATGGGCAGTACATAGTACGCCATCATTGCGTTTGTTTGCGCACGTTTGCATTGTGAGTCGATATGAGATAGCCTTGTGTCCGCGCGGTTTTATACCAAGTCCCGCGCGCGACGCCTATCCGATTTCCGCGTCGGAAAGTTATGGGACGACTACAGAAGGGGCTAGGAGCGTGGTCGCGTTGTTTGTGTTGTGTCGTTTCGTGTGTGTGTGTTTTATTTTTGTGTTCGTAAAGTGGTGTGCGCGTGGTGCGTGGGATGCGTCCTCGTTGACCGACGTCGGGTCGCGCTTGGGACTTCAGCCCCCCAAGATGTCGGTTCGCGTGCGGGCCCGATAGGCGTGTTACCGCGCGTACCCCCTATGCTACAACGAACGAGAAACGCCCTCGGCTGGTCCACCTCTGCGATTGCAACTGATTAGCTTTTGTACAGTGGACTGGTAGCTCGGCGGGGATACGCCCACCGAAGGGAGGTGACAACTCCCGTAAGGTGGAGGTAAGTTGTGCCTCGCGTAGGCCCTATCCTGTCGTAGGGGCTCGCGAGAGGTATGGCTGGCGCACTCGGCCGGAGCGGCCTAAGGAAGCTCCATTTGTGTGTTCGCGGCAAGGTTGGTCCAACTCCTGCGTGACGAGGCCGAGAGGGTCCCACGCTGCGACGTGCGGTGCCGGACCGATGTGCTCGACATCGACACCGCCGCCAATTTCGACAGCATGATTCCACCGGATACACTGTCCTTGTTGTGCTGTTGATCGAGCAACACCTCCCTACACTCGCATTAAAATGGATGTCGACATCGTGTGGCAACCCTGACAACACCTTCCCCAAAAAAAAAATTGTCGCCGAGGCAAAGTTTCGGCAGCATAACCCCTGGAAAATGCCGCGATTACTGTGCCGTCGGACGGGCAGCATCTCCGCATACACACAAAAATTGACGTTGCACGGTAAATCCGACAGCATATCCTCAACGACGCCAACGTGTGCCGTTCGCCACATAGCCTAACCCCTGAAGCAGCCTACCAGTCGCGGCACCAACACGGATGTGGGGCAGTGAGCTCCCAAACTCGGCTCTGGCTGCCCCCCTTCTTCTTTTCCAACTCACTACAAACCTTCACTCCTCCAGCAGCATCTCCTCTCCAACGGCATGCAGCAGCCAGCCAGCATTCACCCAAGTGAATGTCCAGCTGCACTGCCACAAGTGCGAGGCTGCTGGGTGGAGTGCTGACTTTTATAGCCAGCCGAAGGTATGTGGGCAGTTGCTTTGCTCACAGCCAAGCAAAAATTTGTGGGTGGTCATGCTGCTCGATCTAAATCGATGGTCAGGAGCTCAGTGCCATGGTTCTGCCCCAGAAGAACCATGGTCTTCAATCCCCATAAGTACCTGGTCATTTCCCAGGCCAGGTGCTCCTGGAAATGAATGTACCCAGCCATTTACTTCAGCCTGTTCAAAACGAACAGGCGTAGTCCCATCACCTCCTACAAGCTTCTGAGGCTGCACCTGTCCCGCTGCCGCCGCTATATTCGCGACTGTTTTTTTTTTTTTTTTTCCCCTTTTTTTTCCTTATCTTTCTTTGTTTCCTTTTTCTTTTTCTTCCCCCCCCTCCCCCGGTTGTTTTCCTGTGAGGGTCAACTCGCTGTTCGAAACGAACGCCCCCCTCAAGTCATTTCACAAACTTAACAGGGTCTTCTTTTACCCCTTCCCCGCACTCCCGTACCAGGGCGACAATGGCGCCAGGTACGGGCGACAGTCTGCAGCCCGTTTCCGAAGCAACCGGGCGCAGACCTTCGCCTATAGGCCAAGAAGAGATTCCAAAAACAAAAATATATATATGGCAATGTATCTTTCCTGCCATCGTGGCAGGTTCATTCAATTTTGTTCATCCTACATACTCACGTAGACTCTTGGGGTTCAACCTCCTGATGAGTTGGTGAAAGTCCGACAAAACAGTCTGGCATGCCCTGCCCATTTCAACGGGCACATCATACTTCAATCGGTACAGCCACAGTACTGGTACAACCATTGTGGCTGGCCGAACACGTATGTGCCCGTATTCGGGCTGCAGATACTTCCTCGTTTGCTCATCCTAGCCTAAGAATGTCGGGGTGCAACCTCCTGATGAGTCGATGCAAGTCCGACGAAACAATCTGGCACAGTCATCTCACACTATGGCCCGTTCGTCAAAACGGACGGGCGCCTAAGCACTGAAAACGAACGACACACGATCTGTTTTTCCCAATCGGGTTGGACCAGACCCAACTGACAGGGTCGAAAGTCAATTTATCTATTGAGTAAGCTGGTTGAAAGGCTAACCATTGATCTTTAACTTGCAGTACTCTGATGCTGAAGATTTGATCCGCTTTATACCATTTAGTTTGATGGGGTTGGAGACTCTTTATAATGCTACTATTTCCGAGTGAGTAGAGGGACACAACAATATTCCGATCATCTCCTACCATTATCACATTGCCTACCTGTTGTGTGTTATCGTTTAAACCTGTCCAATCACTCTCTTGTATATTGAACCTTTTCCTCACTAGTCTGATCCAATCTAGTGGAATCAATTATATTAATGTTTCTAATGCATTTGTAGAGTCGCTAGGATACCTCAGTATAGATTGAAGTGTTGAGGAGGAGTGTCAATCCTTGGTTTCCTTACATCAAATATCTAAAATCATGAGTATGTCATTCTTCATCCACCCTTTCCATGCAGAATCTATACAATGGAGAGTTCTTTCGTGGGAGTCTGTGATCCATTTATTGTTGAATAGTGGTTGTTGGCAAACCTCCTTCCATCTTTTTTCCAGGTTTTGAAGAGGTCTTAACCAAAATGAATCATTTTTAATATCTGACCTCACTGCCTGCCTACAAGAGTTCTCTGTTTGTTTCAAGTTCTGTGTTATGCCATTTGGCAGAGAGCATGAGCGGTTTTCCAACCAAATCATTGGTTTGTTTTATTGGGGGTTACGGGTGCTAAGCAAGAAATTTGCTCACAAGCGTGATGGATCCATGCAGTAAGAGAATACAAAAAGATTTTTTAATCCATTGTATCGATGGAGTCATTGCTTGCGTAGCTAGGTCCAGGATGCCTAGACCCCCTTTTGTCTTAGGTTGAATGATTGCTTGTCAGACGACGCTGCTAATTTCATTTTTGTAATCGTCATATCTCCTCCAAAGGAAGGTTGTGACTTCTCTTTGTAAGGCTTTTAGTCCCTTTTTATCGAATGCCCATATTGTCGATTTATACCATACTTAGGCTAGGATGACATTGTTCACCACCAGTGACCTTCCTATCAAAGAGGTGTATTTATCTTCCCATATCTCCATTTTCACTAAGGTTGGTTTAAAAATCATTTCATTACTTGTTTTTTGTTTTCCTTCTGCTAATAGGGATACTCATAAAACTATGATAGGTGTGTGTCGAGAGAGCGAGTTAATATTAGGGTTTCTGGGGAGCAAACCCCTTGGTGGGGTATTCACCACCCTTATGTCTTGGTCCCAGTTAACCTTGATGTAAGATAACTTACAAAAATTAGCCATTAACATTTTAATTGCCTTTAGATTATCCGATGTTGCTTCTACTATCAAGGAGAGGTCATCATTAAACAAAAAACAAATTGAAATTGATATGTTTTTTTTATGGGATTGAAGAAAACCGGATTCTTTGAATATCTTTAACTGTTAGGGCCTTCATTACTCTAACAAAAAGAAAAGGAGCAATAGGATCACCTTCTCTAACCGATCTTTCCAGCAAAATAGGTGGAGCGAGGTTATCATTTATCATTACACTCGTAGTTGCGTTGGAATGAATAATTTTTAACAATCGACGAAAATAAAGTCCAATGTTATTTTTTTTCATACATTTTTCTAAAAATAGTCAATCAACATGATCATAAGTTTTTTCAAAATCAATAAAAACTAAAACTACATTGAGTTTTGATTGTCTAGAAATTTTAACTAATTCATTTATTAACAGAATGTTATCTTGGATATTTTTTCCTTCAATCAATCCTGCTTGGGTTGGATAGATGATATCCCTGATCACTTTCCTTATGCGGTTTGCCAAAGCTTTTGCTGCCATTTAATATGTTACAGTGAGGAGAGTGATTGGTCTGTAATTATGAATGATAAGTTTATATTTTTTTTATAAAGAAAGGTGAAAATTCATTGTCCCAACACCTCACCCATTCTCCCTAATGTCTTTACAACTTCATAGAAGTCCATGAGGTCCTAAGATTGAAAATCTCACATCACTTTTCAAAATTATTTTGGGAACCATCAATGCCCGAAGTTTTTTCTTCCTCCATTGTAAGTTATTGTTCCAACATATTACTTTGTTGTTTAGTGAGTGATTTCTGAATAGGAAGTAAAAAATTATTTATTTGTGTCCTTCTTTGTTGTATGGGTTTGTTTTTCGTTTTAGAGGTATAAAGATCTTTATAACAATCTCTGACAATTTTAATACATGCAGATGTGGAGATGGCCAATGCTTTCGTGCTATCTTGAGAATCAAAATAAGCCTCTATAGTAGATCTACCAGCTTTTGTTTTTGCCCTTTGAAAAAATATCGAATTCATTTTTCCTTCTGTATTGTGAAATTTTAATTTTTCTCTGATCCTAACACCTTGCCAGCGATACTCTATGCAAGATAGTAATTTGGATTCAATGTTATTGGTTTCCTTAGCTAATAAGGTTAGTTCTTCATTATCCTCTGATGCCTTTACTTGTTGATTTAATTGTTGGAAATTATTCTGTAAATTGATTTCTTCGAGACGTCTTTGTGCTGCCAATAATTTAGAATATTCATTGGATTTACGACCCATAAAAAAACAGGCCGTTGTTGAACCAACGTATGTCATCTTGGATGAGGTCCCTTTGCTTTCTCCAGTAGGACCATACATCCTCAGTGTATGTTTTAAACTTATCGAGAGATAGTAAGGAAGTATTTAATTTATAGAAGTCTTTGCCTTGGTCAGGTTTCTTTCTAAATGATAGTATGATCATACACATCGTATGATCCAGGTCTGGCAGTGCACTGCGAGGTAAAATCTCTGCCACTTGTAAAACCCCTTGTTGCTCTTCGGATATTAGAATTAGATTGATCCTTGATTTGGAAGCTTTAAATGTTTGACCTTTATGAAAATACGTATAAGGTCGTTTTGCTGGGAAGAAACGTCTGTACGAATCAAATAGTTGGAGGGAATGACATCTCTCTTCAATGATGTGCTCGTTAGACTCCACATACGATGGACACGGGGACGGGATTCGCCATCTATCTAAATGGCGATTCGGGGCGGAATTAAAGTCGTCTGCTATGAGAACTGGGATACCTACTGGAAGTTTACCTTTTATCTTCTAAAAAAAAATTTTCTTTTTCCTGTGTCGTTTGGACCATAAATACAAAGAATGGTTACAATCTCCAACTCTAGCAGCGCCATTATGTATACCCACCTTCCTTCCTCCTCATCTGTTTCCCAATGTACCGGTTCTATTCTTGAGTTATGTGGGATCCAAATCGCCACTCCTACACTACCTGGTCTGGGTGCATGCACTCTGAAGGCTTGATGGGGCCATACCTGTTTGTGGATGTAATTATGGTCTGTTGTGTTCATGAGATGCGTTTCCTGTATGCAAACCACATTCATCCACTCCTTTCAGTTGATCATATATAACTTGTCTTTTTGGTTGGTTAGCCGGTGCTAATCTGTTTCCATTGAGTGATCGGAGGCTTAGGTTCGCTTCCCTTTTTAACAATTTTCATTCTTTGTCTTTGTTATACAATGCGTCCAATACTTTAATTCCCTTAATTTCTTATCAATATAACTAGCTTAAACCCAACTTCTTTATACCATGCTGCATCTACAGATTCATCCAGAGGGCATCGTCTAGAATACCCCCTTGTTCTAGTAGACCGTACTAAAGGAGTCGGGACAACAAGACGATAACGTCACTTTCTGTCCAGAAATCTCCCAATTTTACCTTCAATTGTTCGAGATCACATAACATTTGGTAAGTGAACCAATGCAGGTTGACCAACCGAGAGTGATCACACTTAACCTGTGGGCATCATCAGATAGGATTAACATAGAGGATATACCTGCTGGGAACTGAGATTTGACAAGGGCGACCATCTTAGCTTTGAAACGAGCTTTGTCTGTCAATCTTCCCATAACTAAGGAGATGAAATCGGGTGCTATTCCCTACAATGTCACCTCTCCATGAAGAACATTTGGTTGTTCCGATAAGCCAACTTCCCAACCCCTTTCTATTTGTCTGGCCGGTAGGACCGCCACAACAGGTTTCGATAGTAAAAGATTTGCGTGTCCCTTTGATAGAAGGTAGAGGATTTTTTGTCGCCTACTTATCAATTCCCCGTCTGTCTGAGAAAGTGGGGGTGGTCTTGGAGGTTTTTTGGGGGGTACTGAGTGAACTTCTTGACTCAACTCCTTGCCTTGTGAAAGATTAACTTGTTCATCAAGTAATCCCGTCAAGTCCCTTAATTGATCCAAGTTCTCTGATTTTTTTTTTTTTTTCTTCTTCTCTTGCTTCTGGGAGCTAAGGATGGTTGCAGATGACACATGGCCCGCCAGCAGTGATTGCCCCCTGCAGACGGGGGATTGACTGAGTGGGTGATGAGAATCACTTTTGGGTGGTTGACAGCTGCGCTACGTCTTGCCAAAGCCTGCTTTTCTTTTCCAAAAAAAAAAGAGCAAACAAGAGTCCATCCATTTTAGGAAGGAGCGGTCTAATTTACCACCCTCAGGGCCTACTCACATCGGGGGGGGCTGGCAAAATAGTCAGTCAAACTTTACCCGCCCGCCCATCAAATTCTCAATTGGTCGGGCGAATGGCAGCGGCCTTCAGACCCACGAGGTTGAGCAATTTCCCACCACCTCTAAAGGTGTTGGCAATTCTTTTTTTTCACCCTGAGTCTGTGAGCTCACAAAAAAGAATTGCGTGCATCCGTCCACTACTGCTGTGTGACCATACCAATGGGCAATTTCGCAAATGGCAGGGCATCCATGCATGGTCTTCTCCAATTTGCTACCCCTGTGTGACTTTGCAACGCAGCAAAATGGCAAACTGGGTGTAGCAAAGGCAACAAATTTTTCTATTTTGCTACCTGTGTATAAGTATGCCCTCAGCAAGGTAAAAAAAAAGATGTTTTGTTATCCCCCCCCAAGCCCCCCCCCCCCCGCCCCGGAAAAAAGGTAAACTAGGGCGCAAATACGATTTTAGTTTAAAATGTAGTTCAGGCATCCCTCGAATATAACAAATCCCTCACCCGACCCTAAAGGTAGGTTGTATACATTTTCAATTTTCCTCGGTTTTAACTCGTCGACGGGCTCGGTGAGGCGTCACCACACCATCCAGTATTTTGTAGGGTTGTGGATGACTGTTGATACCTTCGTTGCTGGCGTCGACACTGTGTTAGGCAGCTGAGGCTGTCACAACTGGCAGGTGGAGGGAGGCTTGATGTTTCCCTCCCGAAGGTGGTGGAGTTGGGTTGGAGTAATGGTAGGTGGACTGTGTGTCTATTCAACGTGCAACGAAAAAGTTTCAACTCCATTGTACCCGTTGAATAGCCCCTGCGGCCCCGTTGAATAGTACAATGGGCCCTCAGAGCGCATTGGGCCTCGGACACATCGTTGGACACACCTGGAGCAAAAAAAAATTGTCATCCCATTCAATCCCGTTGAATCCCGTTAAATCCCCGTTGAATCCCTGTTGAATCCCGTTGAATCCCGTTGAATCCCCGTTGAATCTTGTTGAATCCTGTTGAATCCTGTTGAATCCTGTTGAATCCTGTTGAACAAAAAAAAAAACTGGGCGTCAGGGTTTGTTATTTATTTTTTCTTATTTCTTTTAATGGATGAAAAAAAAATGGGTGTGTGGTGTTTGAAAAACCCTACATGCCCATATTTTTTTTCTTCTAATTTTGAAATGTTTTTTCTTTAATAAAAAATTAAAAAGAAAGAAAAGAAAACATTTTATTCTACAACTGTCTGTGTGTGTGCTTGTGTGTGTGTGTGACTGGGTTGGGGGGGGGG
>BFEA01000691.1:129187-147976 GCA_003427395.1 Chara braunii | reverse complement strand
CCCCCGCCCCTGCCCCGACCCTGCACCCCCGCCCCCCCTGCAAGCCAACCCCGGCCCCGCACCCCGCTGGGCCCCGCCCCCGGCCCCGCGCCCGCACTACCCCGGGCTCACGAGGGGGGGGTGTAGCCCCGGGGGGGGGCCGAGGTTGGGCCAAAACTGCAATATTGTAGTTTGGCCCAGGGGGTGCAGGCTGCGGCTGCGCACCCCTATATATATTTTTTTTCTTTCCTAGGGCCAGGGGTGCCGACCCCCGGGCCCCGGAACCCCCGCCGGGGCCCCGGGGTCGGGGCTCGACAACCCTGCCGTCTGTCTGCGCTCGTTTGATCCTGACTTGGATCCTCCAAGCTTGCGCCTGCTTTTCGAGGTAGTCTTGGAGGTGGGTTATGGCCTCTTGCAACCTGTCGTAAGTGGGACAGTGGAGAGGGTCCCCCATTAACTACTCGTCCCACTCTTCAAGGTTCTGCATCAATTTTTCGAGGACGGCCTTGTGGTCCCTCGCGTGCTGGATGGAGAACCTTTTGGATCTTTCCCTCATCTGTGCCACTCCCTCATTGAACCATTTCACATAGTCCCCTATTGCCGGTTTCTGGGTCTGCCAGTATGCCCAAAATGTGTTGATATGCTCTTTAAAGCTCGTCAGGGGAAGCAGGGAGGTATTTAGTTTGAAGAACCCCGACCCTCTCTTAATGTGGGAGTGGAAGGAGAGACCCAGTGTGATCATACGATGGTCAAAAGATTTGCAGGGGCTGATTGATGTTATTTCCGCTGTGGTGACAAGACCCTGCAATTCATTCGACACGAGTGTAAGGTCAATGCGTGAATTGGAGTGACCCTGTTCGCCCCGTGATGAGAGACATGTGTATGCCCGTTGGGCAGGGTGCAACAGTCTATACATATCCTCTAGTTTCCGGTTCGCCATAAACTATTTGAGCATAAGCACGTCCGGCCCTAATGCGGCCTGCGGCCGGTCCCCATGGTTTTGACGCTGAGATGCGGATCGGCGGTCCAGCGCTGGGTCGAGCGCAGTGTTGAAGTCACCAGCCAGAACGAACGGGGCATCAGCTGGGAGCAGTTGGTGAAGAGAAAAACAAAATTCTGCCCTCGCCGTGGGGTCATTTGGTGCATAAATGCTGGCCAGATAGAACTCTTCTTCCTCATATGCTACCTTGAGGCAAACCCACCTACCTTGGCGGTCATCATATTCCACCCCGATAGGTTTGAGTTTCGAGGAGGGGGGGAGCCAGATCGCTACGCCTGCTGATGCCCTCTCTGTGGACTGAGCCGAAAAGGCAGCGTAAGGCCACACAACTTTTGCCTTCGCCTCGTGTGCAGGGTTGTCTTGTAAGTGTGTCTCTTGTATGCACACTGCATCGGGCCATTTTCCGGAGACCGGGCTTTTAATCATGTTCCAGATTGCATCTTTTTTTTTTATTGTTGCTTGAATGAGACCGTTCACATTGAGGGAACGAACATCAATATCTGCGTGGGCCAGCTTGGTTGCCCATTGGGGCGGCCTTCTAACTCTTGGAAAGACCGGAGGAGACGGGGGGCGGCAGACAAGCTGGGGGGGGGCGATGGTGAGGCACGGGGAGGCGTGGAAGACAGCGCTATTCCCCAAGCGGGGGGCGGGGGGCGGGGGGCGGGGGGCGGGGGCGTGTCAGAAGACCGACCTGATAGGGGGTCGTTCACTACAGTGTGCTTCATTCCTATGATGGGATAGGTCGACCACTCTCCGTTACAGGCAACGGAGCTCAGGCTATGATTTTAACGGGGCGCATACCTTGTGGGTCATCCCACTGGTTGTGCTTATCAAGCACGTTATCTTCCAAAAAGGCCTGCATGAAGGCAAGGACTCTACTAGCAGTCCAGGCCCCGTTAGTCATGAACCGAGTAGTATGCAGTTCCATCAGTTGGTGGTGGTTGAACCACCCCGGGTCTGTTTTGGTTTTGTGCACCCTCGTTTTGGGGCCAAGCAGCAGTAGAACCGGGATTATTCCCTTAGGGAAGGAGAGATTTTCGGGGAGCACAGCCCCCAACACACCACGGTAAGCCCTGAGAGGGATGGGATCGTCTTTGGTTGTGGGGACTGGTGCGGTCGGTGTGTCGGGGGACCCAACCGCAGGATCCACTGCCTGTCTTCCTTCTCCCGCCTGATGGGAAAGATGACCACTCCCGGTGGCATTGACACCGGGGTGCTGTCATCTTCTTGCAGTCTGACCAGCTTCCTAAGTTTGGTTGGGCCGATGTCAGGGGGCGACTCTTCGTCTGAGTGGGAGAGAGTAGTGCCGTCTTCATCATGGATGATTTCAATCCCCTTGTCCCGGGCCCGAGGAGGAGCATCTGAGGGACTTAAGCGGGCGAGATCACGGGTCACGTTTTCGTTCTCCGACCGCATGAGCTCCTGTTGCTGATCGTTCTGCTGAGGCTCCACCAGTGGACTTCGCTATCTCCCCCGGATTCCGGTAAGGTATGCAATGTGGTGCACAATTCGTGTACCAGTGTCTTGGGCCAAGCCAGACCTTCGTGAAGGAACGCATCGACCGGGTGCAGTGGTCGTGATTGGGCTTCACCAAAATCTTTTCCTTTGAAGTGGGAATTGGCATAGTTCTCAATTTTGTCAAGAAAATCGTTGACCACCAGGGCAATGGCAGCCCCCACATCCATCCAGCCAATCGCTGGCACAGTCTTGTATTTTTCGACAGTAACCAGCACCCTGGGGCTGTACATCAATACTCTTTTGGCTTCCCCCCAGTATATGTTGTCCAAGTCTTGTCCATTCTTGTCCTCTGCCATCGAGAAAATCTTGGATAATGTCCAGTCTGTCAAGAAGGCCAGTTTCTGCTGGACTTCGTCATTGGCGGGGGCGAGCCCGGGGGGACGACCTCCATCTCCATCTCCACATCCCCCTGTTGCTCCTGCCGTTGGTCCAACTGTGGCCGGTCGGGGGGGGGGGGGGGGGGGGGGGGGGGGGCGAAGTGTCCATGTCTTGCGACTTCTGGCCCTCGTCATACCAGGAGGGGAGTACAATGGAGGGGGCTCTGGCAGATATGGCAATTGACATTCCTGTGCCCGTTGTCTTTCCGCTTCTTGTTGCCAGAAGGTATTAAGTTGTTGTTGTTGTTGCTGCAACACGTGCTGCTGCTGACAGCACAACTGTTGTTGCCATTGCAACTGTAGGTGCTGGAGG
This sequence comes from Chara braunii, assembly GCA_003427395.1. Taxonomy (NCBI): domain Eukaryota; kingdom Viridiplantae; phylum Streptophyta; class Charophyceae; order Charales; family Characeae; genus Chara; species Chara braunii. The sequence continues at coordinate 144,789 of BFEA01000691.1, read as the reverse complement.
ATCTGTTGTTGCTGTATCAGTCTCTCCTAGTACTGCTGGTGATGGTACTGCGCCAGCTGTGCTTTGAGAAGGTGTTGTAGTTGTTCCTCGCATTCCCTTTGTTGCCAGAGGCGCTGCTCATGTTGCTGAGCGATCTGTGTTTGCGTCTGCTGTAACAGGTGTATGCGGGCTTGGTGGTGTGCAAGGAGCTCCTGTTGTTGGACCTGCTGTTGGTTGTGCTGCCATTGCAGTTGTTGGAGGGCCTGCACCTCGTGTTCCTGTTGCCACTGCGTCTATGGGTGCAGCTGGCCAAGAAACTGATGTTGGTGGTGCTGCAGCTGGTCATGAAGTTGTTGTTGTTGCAGCTGGGTTTGTTGTTGGTGATGCAGCTGATCCTGCAGCTGTTTTTGCTGATGCTCCTGGATGAGCTGTTGTTGCTGCAGTTGTTGTTGTTGAGGCAGGTGCGGTTGTTGTTGGGGGCTATCCTGCAACTGCAGGGGAGGTTGGCTGCCGTCTTGCTGTTTTTGCATTTTTTCATCAGGGTGCAAGGCATGGTAGTCATCTCCTTTTGGTCATGGTCCATCGAACAATGCTGGCGGCTCCCGTGGTCTGCGTCGGTTTGTCGGGGCAAGCCCTCCCCTATTGTGGGGCAGTCCGGCTGCATCTGTTGTCATTCGTGCAACTGCTCCGTTTCCCCAGGTCCCGAATCAGCTTTCATGTGGCGGGACGGCTCGTCTTCGTCCCGTTCTATCAATCCTTTGCTGTGGCGAAGGGGGGTCCCGGCAGCCGTGGCGGTCGGGGGAGAGGGGAGCAGCACAAACTTTCGTTCCCCAGTGAGTTCGGAAGTCACCTCTCTGAGTTTTGAGGTGGCTGGCCCATCCCTCAGGTGGTGGGGATGGGGCAGTGTGGGCCCCCTCAATTGAATTTCAGGTTCAACTTTGTGTTGCGGGGGTAGCTCCACTGAGTGTGGGCGTGGTGGGTGGTGTTCCTGTTGAAACTTTGAGTCCAGCCCCTGTGTTGCGTCGTCACCACCAGACCGACGATCCTGCAGTCCGGCTGAGGGTTGCCCGTTGTTTCCAGGTGGTCCCGGTCCCCCCACCAGCGAATCAGCCTTGGTTCCACTGCCTGAGGGGCGATCCGGTAGTGCAGGGGGTTGAGAGAGGTGCTGCGAAGGCTGCAGCTGCAATTTCCCGGGGAGAAGTTTCTCTTGCCTGGGTATCTCTTGTGACACAACCAGCTGTCCCAACAAACCAGCTTCTGAGGGAGCCCCTGCTTTCCACTGCGTGTGAGGACCTGTATTCTCACATTGTTCCAACTTCGACACTGGCGCATCCTGGGGTTGGGAGAAGGTCGCATCCTTGATTTTGGCCAGGAGGAAGTTGGCTTTTTGCCACATTTGGTGCGGGTTCAGTAATTTGACATTCTTTGTCTCCTTCCTTCCCGGTCCCAGTCCCCCTGTAGGTGAGGGGGGCGACACTTCAGATCGGAGTGGACGAGTCTCAGGTTGGGTGCTCAACTGCTTGTCATCGTTGTTGTCCTGACAGAGTAGAGTCTCATCTGATGGTCGATGCTGTTGCGAGGGCGCGGGGGTCTGGGGCTGGTTGCTTCCGTCAGTGAGTAGAGCACCACGGATAGGGACTTCGTGAGGCAGGCGATCCGGGGGCAGCGGGGGGGGCAGGGCCGGTTGTGAGGATATTGCCGAAACAGTTTGATCGGGGGGCCCCCTCTGCTGCATTTGGGGTTCAGCTTTGTGCTGAGGGGGTGACCCCTTCATGTGTGGACATGGTGGGTGGTGTTCCTGCCTCGTCCCCGCTGGGGTCTGGTCTTTGGTTGAAGCAGACGGACCTGCCTGCTGGCCCGGTCGGTTGTGATGAGGGTGTTGTGCAGCCAGCCCCTATGTTGGTTGGTGAACGCTCGTATTCACCTTCGGTGTATCCAACCCCTGTGTTGGTTGGCGAACGGTCGCGTTCACCTTCGGTGCCAGGGAGTAATTCGGGTCAGTGAGATCAGCTTGTTGGACTGGTTGGTTACGAGGGCCTTGCCCTGAGTCCAGCCCTAGTGATGCGTCATCACCATCGGACCGTTGCTCCTGCAAGCTGGCCGGGTCCTGTCTGTCCTTTCCAGGTGGTCTCGGGCAATCCAGTGGAACAGACCGTTGGTCCTGCAGGCTGGCAGGGGCCTGCCTGTCCTTTCCAGGTGGTCTCGGGCAATCCAATGGAACTGTCGTGATGTCGCTGATTGTGGAGCAGCCCGGCGGTGCAGAGGCCGCGGTCCCTGCTTGCCTTTCATATTTTGGTTTGTAGGTCTTGTGTGGGGGGGGTGGACCTTGTCGATATGGCAGGGGCTGAGCAACACTGGCCTGGGGTTGAAAAGGGTGCAGGGGTTGGAGAGGACGACACCTGGTGCGGCTTGCTCCCCTCTCCCTGGCCATGGCCACACATAATGTTGATGCCCTTGTTAGCAGAGTTTGTGCGGGCAGCGCCCCTCCTCCCCTTCGGCTGCCCTTCGGGTCTGGGAGTCTGACCGATCTTGCCCTTTTGCTTGGGGTCATTGTGTGGGGCTATCTCTGCTCCTGATGGATATGTCGCCGACTGGCCCTCCCCTCGCCATATCCATTTCCCCGGACGGCCGTCCGCATATGCTCTGAGAGTCCACCCATGCAGCTCCCTCTCTTCTGGATACCATGTCTCCTCATCCGTAGGGTGAGGGACCACTAGCCCCTTGATCCTTTTTGTTTTGTTGCTTGGGCAGCGGCCGTCTGAGCATAGGTGGCCTCTTGTTTTACAGGCATAGCATTACGGATCTTGCGTGTGACTAACCGGTACGGAGAATTCTCTGCCCTAGTGAGAGTATCTCCATTCTTCATTTAGGAAGAATGGAAATGTCTCGTCCCACTCCATTGCCACCAATAGGGAGTCATCCCGCTTTCCCAGGAATTGTGGCAGGTCCGTGATATCGCCTTTAACATGAGTGATGTTTTCCAGGTCTGTGAGGATCGCCCCCTGCACACTTAGAGGGGCGAACCTGAACTCAACCCAGAAGTTAGATTTCATCAGGTACTCCCTTCGCTCATCACTGGATTGTGGATTGACTGGGGACCACGGCGCCACCTGCACTGATTTACCTTTGAAGAGCAGGGGTTTGCTTTTGAGGAGGAGATGCTTATCTGTGGAGTACAAGGCAACCACTGTGATACACTCCGGGCTCTCCACCTCAATCAGGAAGTGATCGTGGACCAACTTTCTGTCGGGTTTTATGGAGCTTGTCAGTGATCCATTTGATCTTATCATTAATTGTCTGCCCCGTATATTGGGGCTGGAATTTGAAGTGTACTGCTTTGTGCGCATAGATCGCATCCCTGATGGTCCTGGCTTGAGGCGGGAAGACCGAATGCGGGTAGATATACCCATCTTTGACTTGGAATTTCCTGTCAGGTTCCACATACAGTTGTTGGATAAGGTGACTCTTGAGAGGGGCTATAGAGCCAAGGGTAGCTGATCTATGTGCTTCAGATTGCGCAGGGGCCGAGAGAGCTTTCAGCAGTTGGGCCGGCGATACTTTCCAATCTCTCGAGGTAGACGGACTGTCCGTCGGGGGCCGACCGTATGCTGCCTCTATATCCTTCCATGTGTCCTTCTTTACCCCTTGCTTTGTTGTTGTATTGTCTGCTTGTGTGCCCCCTTGTGCATTGGCAGTCGGGGGAGAAGCATCTGCTTTCGTGTTTCCAGTTTTGTCTCCCGGGGGGAGAGGGGGCGAGGCCGCCGTGTGGGCCGTTTTTGTCGGCCCCTTGGCTCCCGTCTGCACGACAGGGGTAGGATCTTCTGCCATGGCAGCTACGTTTGGTCAGTTGTTTGGCGGATGTGTGTGGGGGAGGGGGAGATGTTTGTCCCTACGTCCGTTCGCCATGCTACAATCAGTCGGTAGTAGATGCCTCACCATCCGTGATGCGAAGCATATGAGCCGATTTGATGCTACGCAACACACCCCACACATTCTTTGGTCAATCTGACTTTTACGCAGACCATGCACACGTGGACATGCAGCAGATAGTTGTGTTAATCAGGATAACCCTTCGTTATTTTACTTTTTTTATTCGTAATTTTCGATGAAGGGCATTCCGAGTGGCGTAATGTTTCCTACTTTTCAGAGGTCATGCAACCATGGATATGTATCTGAAGCATCACGAGTGACGTGATTATGAGGGGGCGTCGGTTTCTATGGTCGTGAGTGAGGAAATTGGTAGGAAGGGAGAGGGGGTATCGGGGAACAACATTGAACATCAGTGCACGCTGGGTAGGAGGGCAGTGGAGAGCAAGAGGAAGCAACGAGCACAGCAACGACGGCGGGGAGTGAAGAGCGGGTCGAGAAGGACAGAGACCTGGGAGATCGGGTCGAGGAGACTGGGAGGCGGTAACGAACAGAGCTGGGATCGGTGGTAGAGGCTTTCACCATCCTTCGTACGCCAGCTCGTCCTGTTGTCCCCTACCCCTGCATCAGGTCGACGTTGGGTCTTGCACATCGCGAGTCTTCATGTATCAACTCTCACGCGTCACGCGTTTCCTCTCACACCGCCACGTGGTGTATCTAGCTCCCGATCTCTTCCCTAAACTCGGCCTTACTATTCAGTCTCCCACACCCGCCTCGTCTTCCAATATTATCCTTTCTTCTTAGCCCTTTGTCTATGGCTCCGCCCCTTGTCCCAACTGCCATCCACACTTAACCCCTCCTCCCGTGTTCTGTGTTCCTTCCCTTCACTCGCGTATCTGCTTTCTGCAGTCGTACTCACTCATGCCGCTGCGTCTTCAACCGGCAGTCGCATAGGGCCGGGCAAAACCTTGTCTCATTCTCGCAGCTGGTTGTTTCTCTTAACAATGATCGTATGCGGCAGAACGCCCCCGTTTCTTTCTCACACCGTCTTCAGTTTCTCCAGCCACATCCAGCCATATGTCCCCTCACTTCCGACATGACCCAGGTCCTGTGGACAGTTCTTCCTTCGGTCCTCTCCTCCGGCTTTGCTTAGTTGCCAGTTTTCGACGTCTCCCCTTTCTTCCGAGTCGCCACTTCGACCGATCCTTCTTCAACGCGGGCTTCAACGCTGGCGTCAGCGCACTGGCTGCTTGCCACGTGGACGAAACCACTCTGGCTCTTACCTCGCCGGGGGGCACCGATGCTCATGTCAGCGGGTGATGGGTCGCCGATGGAGCCGCCATCTCCCGTCGCCTGTGCGATTCCTGGTGGCCGGGCCCTGCCGTCCGCGGGTCGCTTCAGGCTAGTGTCCTTTCTGTGGCTTGAGTTCTTTTTCTATGGTCGTGAGAGAGGAAATTGGTAGGAAGGGAGAGGGGGTATCGGGGAACAACATTGAACGTCAGTGCACGCGGGGTAGGAGGGCAGTCGAGAAGGACAGAGACCTGGGAGATCGGGTCGAGGAGACTGGGAGGCAGTAACGAACAGAGCTAGGATCGGTGGTAGAGGCTTTCACCATCCTTCGTACGCTAGCTCGTCCTGTTGTCCCCTACCCCTGCATCAGGTCGACGTTGGGTCTTGCACACCGCGCGGCTTCTTGTATCAACTCCCACGCGTCACGTGTTTCCTCTCACACCGCCACATGGTGTATCTAGCTCCCGATCCGTGAGAGAGGAAATTGGTAGGAAGGGAGTTGTACCGCGTTCTAACGCGCTGTAGCACGGCGTTGTAACGGGGGTTCAATGGCCGTTGAACTTTTCAACGGGAACCCCCCGTTGAATCGAAAATCGGACACACAGTTGGTGGTGAAGGGGAGGCAAAGAGAGTTTTTCGAGGGACTCTTCATGGAAGAATATTGCTTCAAGGAGGAAGGAGGACATTGACGACCTGATTCGAGAGACCTTTTTCGAGTTTGACATATCGCCATCTGAAGTGAAGACTGCCGCGGGTGATGCAGTTTTGTGTGTCGACACGATCTCAGGGCTTCGAGTTCAATACCGCTTTCTGATTTGGTTGTTCCATGATAATCGGTCTGACTTTGTACCACTAGTTTGTTTTTTTATTATGATTTCTATGTTCGTAGTGTTTTTTGATTTGGTTGTTCTATGAAAATTGGCTTCAAGTTGACCTTGTACCACATGTTTGTCTCTTTTATTATGATTTCTAAGTTCACATGTCGTCATCCCTGATGTTCATCAAAATGATAAGGATCTGATCCAAATTTCAATTTTGCTGAATTTCGAGTGAATCTTAATTGTTTCTGAATAACTTCTGGGCAATATTTTTCTTAAATTGGAGATTCGTAAAATCAGAGCTCATCTCTGATCTCAAAGGAAGAATACCGATTGAAGTTCTTGAAGTCCAGTCTAATTTGCAAGTAACTGAGGACAACGGGTGTTGATATCAGCAGGGTGAGAGTTGAGAGGGTTGTTCCAGTTGGAGGGGGTGGAGAAGGAAGGAAGGGGGATCTTCAGCTCTGCGGGGGCATACGTTAGGGGGTACTATATGCGACAGAGGGAGCAGGAGGGGTATTCAAGGGGCTGTTATGAACTGGGGCGGGGAGGTGAGGGGGCGGCGGGGCGCCTTCCCGTGGAGGCAGTGAACAGACAGGGGGTTGTCTTTGGGGGGAGAGGAGTAATCCCTTTGGTTCTTGTGACCCCTTTACATGCAACTGACTTCAATAGGCGCTGGAGTCTCCATGAGGTTTCCCCTCTTCCTTTTTTTTTTTTTTTTTTTTTGGAAAAAACAACCCGAATGAATGCTAGAGGTGCTGATAAGAGCAGACACCACTAGCATGCTCGGGGAGGCTCCATCTATTGGTGGGGAGCAGCACCTGCTGGAAAACGGGTCCAGCGTCCCTTGACATGTAAAATGATTGTTATAGGAACATTTCAAACTCATGTAGGCCTGCCACATGTCCGTCATCTGAACGGTCATCGAAATCGACACGCAAGCATGGCAGGCAACTGATGAGCAGCATTGATTGCCCTCACCTGAGGGGATTAACTGCCCATCGTAATCTAATGTTATATGCAAAATCATACCCATACTCTGACCTCCTCATCGTCTACCATATATATCCTTATCGTGTCATGAGGAGGAGAGGCAATCAGCAGTAGGGAGAGTAGAAAACCAATTGATACACCCACCCTTTGAAACGCAAGATCAATGCCTACCCTAAAAAACTTTATGAAGCAAGAGGAGGGGTAGCCTGAGCAGGCAAAAATGCATGTGGCCTCTTCATCGAAAAGGGAAAAAAGAAATCCTAGCAAGACAGCCACGTGGCAGAACCCAACGCGTCGCACAGGCCCCCCTAATTGCCTCTTCCCAATGCGAACTCGTCGCGCCTCTTTGTCATACGTGCCACGTGGCAATCTAATATTACAATCTATTGTTGTAAAAGACCGCAAGGAGCTTCAGACAACGCAGATCCAACGTGCATAATCCCGCCCCCCACTCATACGCTGCCAAGCAAACTCTATAGCCCCATTGTAGTTGACCACCCTTTGTCCTTCCTATCCCACCCCCACTCGCGCAAATTCCACATTCGCAGAATCACATGACAGGCAAGAAGTTGCGAGGTCTCCCCAACAGCACTGCCCCCAACCCTCCCCCCCGACCCCACCCGAATCCCATGGCGAGATTTTTGTGATATTCCACTCTCACTGGAAGCCCCGCAACATGCTAAGCACGTGCAAAACCGTCGCCCTCCCAGCAAACTTACCCTCTCGGCCGCGTCACGCAGGAGTTGGACCAACCTCGTCACGAACACGTAAGTGAAGCTTCCTTAGGCCGCTTCCGCCGAGTGCGCCAGCCATACCTCTCGCGAGCCCCTACAACAGATAGGACCTACGCGAGGCACAACTCACCTCCACCTTACGGGAGCTGTCACCTCCCTTCGGTGGGCGTATCCCCGCCGAGCTACCAGTCCACAGTACGAAAGCTAATCAATTGCAATCGCAGAGGTGGACCAGTCGAGGGCGTTTCCCGTTTGCTGTAGCATAGGGGGTACGCGCGGTAATACGCCTGTCGGACCCACGCGCGAACCGACATCTTGGAGGGCTGAGGTCCCAAGCGCGACTCGTCGTCGGTCGACTAGGATGCACCCCATACACCGCGCGCACACCATTCTACGAACACAAAAATAAAACACACATACGCGCACGCACACCTGCAACACGATACAACACAAACAACGCGACACCTCTCCTAGCCCCTTAGTAGCCGTCCCATAACTTTCCACTGCGGAAAAATCGGACAAGCGTCGCGCGTGAGACTTAGTATAAAACTGTGCGGACGTAGGGTCTACTCATATCGACTCGTAACGCAAGCAGTCGCGATGATGGCGTACTATGTGGTACCCACACTCGCGCGGCCCCCGTTAATCTCGAGGGTCGCGTTCGACACTCAAGTGTCGGTTAGCACGCGCCTTGAGGGTTAATCTCTCGACGCCAGACAACCTCCATGCGCGGTTGGAGACCACACACCCTCTTCTGCACCCTTATGCAGAGTGGGTGGTACACAAGCCCATGCCTGTGGTGGTAGTCGTCTCTCGCGGCCCTAGGGGTAAGTGACCGTAAGTCCTCGTCGGGCCTAGGCGAAAGTCAAGGGGTTTGACTTTGACGGCTGCCACGGACTACAACGTCCAACCATAAAAATCTCTAAAAAGCAAACAAATCATGCACGAAACCAAAAAGAGGGAGGGCAAAGGTCCCCTGGCTTTTAAAAGGACTCGTGACCTTGGAGCACCCTTCCCCTCTATGGGTGGTGCGGGCGGCCCATAGTAATCCCAAGCGCTGCGCCTACGTGCGAGCTCGGCGATCCCATAACTTTTAGGTGCTAGGGCGGCGAAACATCGCGCGCGGGACTCTAACATAAAGTTGCGTGGCCGCAGGCCAATTCTATGCCAACCACCGATGCCAATCGTACGTGGTAACCGCGGCTCCGGCCTCGCAATATTGAATGGCTGAAGGAACACATCGCGAGGGGTCACCCCTCACGATATTGAACGGCTGAAGGACACACCGTTCATCCCCCACGACATTTTCGCCTTCAAGGTGGGGTGTCTCGACGGCCAAAGTAATTAGGCTCTGTGCGAGGGAAAATTCCTCCCCTGCAGAGTCTACGGTTTGGGATGTCCTAGACAAGGACCTTGAATCCCGGCCCAGGACCAACGTCCGACTAAGAAAACCTCAAGACGCAAATAGGCAGAAGGGACGGTCTTCCATGTCCCTCAGCCTCAGCCTTTAAACGGGATTTTACCACGGGCCTCTTAGGCCTTTTAAATATTCATCATAAGCACACCCACGCATACACGCATAAGGAGATAGAGTTGCGACGATTACTTCTCACAGGCACATTGAGACTCCTCACAACCATGTGTATGAATATGGGATCGCAGGCAATCCAAATCCAAAATCTGAGTCACAGGACATACCTGCAATCACATCAAAAATCAAACGACAAACACGCACTACATGGAGTCAACCCCAATCATTCTCTATGCTCATACCCCTTCGCTTTAGCCATGCAAGCCTCAACTGTCGATCCAACCAACCTCAATTAAATGCTCAGTACCTTTGTTAAATGCTCATTCAATAAAAGTCTGGGTGAAATCCTTAACAAACAGTAAAACCATCAGGGCTAAAGCCTTTTAGGTTGAGTATGGGGAGTGAGTTGGAATTGAGTCGAAGACCGACGAATCGACAACCGACATGTTATCAGTGATAACAAAAGATGATCCTCAAGGGATCAAGCTGAATCTAGTCTTGATCTTGAATCAGACACCCCAAAGGACCTGTAACACAAGATAGGTGAAATGTCTAAGCTAAATCATCAGCATATGGGGGAAAAACCTCCATAGCACATTCTCACTCAAAGCTACCCGCCAACTAAATCCAAGTCTGCCTCTAAGCCAGTGCCCAAAGCAAAGGTAGACTAATGGCAGAATCTCCCCCTATTCAGGGTGAATTGCCAGAACCGCCACCTGTTAAAATATAATTTAACTCCTCTAAATTGAGAAAATTTCGGCAGCGCTTCCCGTAGGAAAAACGCATTTTTAGTATTCATATAAGTCCAACTATGAAAGCAGAAATAAACTCTAACTCTGGTAAGTCAAATTTTGTCTAACTCCCTGAATCAGCAGAAATTTGGGCAGCACTCCCTTTAGAAAGGGAGACTTCCCAGATTTATACTAAGTCAGATATGAACTCAAAGGACAACTCGAGCTCAACTTTAGACAAGATTTAACTAACTCTTTAGTTTGCAGAAATTTCGGCAGCACTCCCTTTAGAAAATGGCTATTCCAAAATTTATACAAAGCTAAGTTCAGAATTTGAGAGTAACTTTGACTTCTCAAAGTCCAATTTTTAGTCTAACTCCCTTTATTAGCAAAAATTTGGGCAGCACTCCCATTAGAAGAGGAGACTTTCCAGATTTTTACTAAGTCAGATATAAGAAAAGACAAAGTGAACTTTTGAAAAGTCAAAATTCGACCAACTCCTTAGATTTGTAGAAATTTCGGCAGCGCTTCCTGTAGGGAAAGTAGCTTGCCAAGATTTATACAAAGCCAAGTATAAGAAAAAAAACTCAGAAAATGCAAGAATCGACCTAAGTAAAAAAAATTATTATAGAAAATGCAAGAATTGAAGCTAACTCCTATCGCTCTAGCACGCGGCGAGCAGCTAAAGCAACTACCTATCAAACTGAAACCCAGACTAAGTAGTCACCTTACTCAGCCTCCGCCGCGTTCTTCAGGGCAGCGTTGTGCCCGAACGCCAACCCGCAATTGCACCATTCCGGAATGCATTGCGTGTAATCTCCCAGTGTGAGGTGGGCCTTCCCTAGACGATCGAGGACGAGGTTGGCGGAGTCCACCATGTGTCGACGCCAGTTGAAAATGTACGACCCCGCCGCTATCATCGTCGGTTTCGCGACCATGGACGCGTACGACCATACCTCGTAATGCGATCGGTCGTCGTCACCTCCCATGCGCATGATCCACATGACCGCGCACAACAACGCTCGCAGACTGTCCGCCAGCCTGGACAGCCTCTCTTGTTTTATGCGCCCGCCATCCGCCCACTGTCCGCACCACAGCGCATCAGTCCAGCACTCCGCCAGTAGAAGAACTGTCGCCTCCTGCCGCGCCGCCATGTCGTCGTCTTCCGGGCGGTCCTCGATCTTCACCCCCGCGAACCACAGAGGCACGTCCATCTTCATCGCCAACGTGTGGCAGACGAGTGCAGGGGATACCACTCTCGATCATTCCAAGGCCTGCCAAACTGCTCGTGCGAGGTCCGTGGCGAAATCGACGGTGATGTAGGACTCTGCACGAGAGAAGCCAGTCGACCTTGACTGCGATTTAAAGATCCAACCGTGGATGGTGCGCAGCACTACTCTCTCCACGCTGCGCGCTCTGCAGAGAGCCGGATCAAGTTGCGCCAGGTCGTCGATCTTGAAGCGCGGCACGTCATTCGGCGGCATGATGAGCATCGAAGGCAGCTCAGCTCTTGCGTCTCCGTTGGCGATGGCGACGAAGTAGTCGGTGCATTCGCCTACCGCCTCCCTCAGAGGTTTCCCGGGACCCTGACGCCAGAAAGCGTCGCAATCAACCCACAACTTTGCCTTCTCTTCCAGCTCGTCCTCCTTCGGTGGTCCCTTCCCCCTCGGCACAAGTGGACGGTCGTCGCCGTCATTGCCCTCCCGCTTTCCGTCTCTTCGACCATTGTCACGGCCAACGTCGTCGACCCCCCCCCTTTCCGCACCTTTGACGACTCCAGCTTTAGCTGTGTGATCTGCCGCCGCCGTCCGATTGGCGCTGGCCGTCGCATCGCCCTTTTGCGCGAGCGCCGTGTGCCCTCCCCCTGATGCCAACACGTGTTGCAGGGGGAGTGGCTGACGTGGCTGACCTTGGCCTGCCGCCGCCGAAAGTTGTCCCGCGACCCGCGCGCCCGTGACGACAACCCCTGCCGTGTTTGGGGTCCTTGGCACCATCCCGGCAACACCGCCAACAACGCTGCATTTCACTGCTTGCAGCTGCTCCCTCGACACTCCATCCCGCCTGAAACCTAACCTCGCGACCCCTGCTGTCCCTTGCGCGTCCACCATAGCCACTTCGTCTGCGAGGAAGTCATCAGTTTGTGAGGAGCTGGCGTCATTGATGCGCTGCCTTTTCGACTTCGGTATGTGGCCTCTGCCTTTGTTGGTTTCCCCACCGTCGCCCACCCCGCCATCTTTCCTGCCCCTCACCGAGGCGCCCCGTGGGGGCATCTGGTCCGCAAATCGGAATGAACGACGATGTAAACGAAGGCTGCCTTCGACGAAAGAGTGCGCAGAAGAAGGACGCCTGACTGCTTCCCAGTGCTTCGACGTGGACGGAGGACGACGTGGATGATGCAGATGACGGGGCAGTGGTCGTGGAGCCGCGACGACGATGGCGACCGAAATGGAGATCGCGGACGACGAAACACGTTGGCGGAGGAGCACGTCCACGAAGGATGACGTCGACGGAGGAGCACGTGGACGGAGGCGGCGTTCAAGTCCTTGAAGCGCGGCACATGGACGAAGAGGACAGCTGTCGCGACAGGGACGAGGGACCACTTGTTTGATGCGCAAGAAGGGGCATTGCCTGCGCAACACGATGTGGGAGCGTGGACCGGCGAAGCGGAGTTGCAGGCGCGCGACGACGAGCAGGTAGGCAGATGGTGCGAGAGGGAGCCGTGGCTAAGGAATCACTGCGGTACGGAATGGCAGGCGGAATGTCCTATTTCTACGTACTGCGATGTGAAAGTACACCATGGACATGATTCCCCGTCCACTACAGCCCGCCCCTTCGTCGCTCGCCCATGGTCCGTTTTCCTCCGCAGGCGCATGTCATCCCTCGCATGGCCAACATCGAAAGTGGGCGCGCAGAAGGACCCTGGCGGAGGTCGAAAAAGCCCGCCAAACCAACGACCCCCACCCGCCCGAAAATCACACCCTTCTCCGAAACCCCCGGAGTTCGCCATCCATGCGTGCCGGCGACGCCTCACTACAACAGTCGTAATATTCTATAAGCAGACGACGTACTGTAACACCGAAGGACGCGCCGCGGGGCATGACAACAATCACACCCATTCTACAATGAAATCATCAAATGAATGCATACTTAAAAAAAAAAAAAATCTCGTGCGGCCAAAAAAAAACCAGCCGTCTGTACACAACCTGCACATCTCGTCACTGCAGCACACAGGACAATAACGGCACGCGTGGCGGGGAGACGTCACGATCGCTCGCGGATCGCTTTAGCAATCTCCATAAGTGCTTCGCACATCATCAAGTTCGCCTGGTCGGCCTTAACGTACTGTTCCTTCTGCACTTCAACCTCACGCTCCAGAATGTCGCACTGCCTAGTCAAAATTGAGCACTGTCTCTTGCTCGCGCTGTCCACGGTTGTCGCCATCAGACTCCCGTGCTCCTTCATCACGTCTGCAATCATGTCAAGGTCTGCTGTCTCACATTCTTCCGTTTGCTGCCCCCGCCAACACCACCGCCGCTGATAGAATCCCTCGTGGACCCCTCACTACCCCGGATTCATTCCAACCTCCGCGTGGGCCGGGCATTTGAACACCTCTTGTCGCACCGGTGTCGGCGAGATTGGTGGGGTGTATGGTGTGATCGCTCCTGGTCATCGCCGCCATCTCCGAATACACACGCTCATCCATCCGGAAATCGAACCCCCGCTCCTTCCTCTCGCCTGGCGTCAGTGTGAAGAAATTTGGCTTCCCCGATTCTCCCATAAACTTGTGCACGGTTTTGAATTGCTGGTACAGGCTGTCCCATTTCTTCCCGCAATCGACGACCTTTCTACTCGTGACCCCATCTGCAGCAGGCTAGCAGCCTCTTCTCCACGTCGTCCCACTTCTATGTCTTCGTCTTCATCCTTCCCGTGGTGTGCGCGAGGCCGACAAGATGCGAATCCTGGTCTCTTTTTGCCCGGATGAGAGCAATCATGTGCTCCACGGTCCAAAAATCCCGGCTTTTCGATCCCTCGCCAGCCGATGCATCTTCCACACCCTTCTTCCCCCTCCGCCCCGTGCGAGTTTCCGACAACTTTTTTGCGGCCCTCGACCCTCCCCACTTTCTCCCTACAAGACGAATCTCCATCTCCTCGTCGTCCTCCTCGTCGTCGTTATCGGCCCTGTCGTCCGCCTCGCAATCCTCCCCAACTGCACCATCTTCATCGCCCAATATATCGTCCGCCCCCACGGTAATCTTCGCCACCCCTCTCGTTATGCTGGCCGTGCTCGCTTCACGGGATTGTCGCCGATGATCATCCCAAAACTTTCGACCAACGACCTTCGTTGCTGACACTCTTCGTTTGGGCGTCGTCCGTCCACTGTGCCACCTGTCGTCGTCATTCTACACGGAACTGATCCGCCAGTCCGCGTTGTCACTGGAGCCGGTGTGTGGGTGCTGCCCGAAGCTGGGTTCACGATAACGGTGCGCGTCACCTCCTCGACACTCGCGGACCTCAATCCGAAGCTGAGATCCACCAGTCCTGGGTCATAACCAGCCGGGGTACGCCCCTCCAGCAGATCAGTGTCCGTCGGCGTCGATGCCTGCCTGTGCAGCTGGCTCCCCATCCAATCCTGAGTCGAACCGCTGCCCAGAGGAAGGGTAGAACATCGTGGGTCATCGCCGTCATCATCACTTGGAGGCAACAGTATCTCGTGGGACGGCAGGTGGCTGTACAGTGCGGGGTCGTACGACCGCCTGACTGCTTTCGCACTTCTGCAGCGCTGACGTGATGACCCCGCAGCCCCAACGGACAGCGTGGTCCTCGTTTGTACCCTCTCCATCTTCCTGGCCGTCTTCGACGTTCGCAGCGTCTATTTCCTCCCTGGAACGCGCACGAGGCAGCAAATATGGAAGACGACAATGGCAAGCAGCAGCACAACGGCGAGCAGCAGCAAAGGCAGCCTGCGGTACAGGTCTGCCATGAACGATAGGGCAGCAGAAACAAAAGACGCACTCGCGCTGTGGCAAGCGCGGCGAATGGAGACAAACGGTGCGAGAGGGAAGACGCCAACGAATGAAATTGATGCAATCTTGCAGCTGGCTGCAGGAGGGCGCTTACAAAATACGTATTTTTCGACTGTTGTGGAGCACGCGGGAACGGCACGACCACTGCAGGAGCCGGCCGAAGACGTCCGATGCTCGCCACTGCACCTCCGTCGGGACACCCGACGAACCGACAGGGCCGTCCCGCGACGATCATCGCCAACGGTAAAATGATGAGGTCGTTACTCGACGTTTTGGACGCCCTCGCCTCGGGATGTCCGTCTTCCGCCTTCCGGACCACCTCTGGACCACTTTCGACCTCCATTGTTCCTTCGTGACGCGCCGCCGACACCCCGATAATCGCGGATCCTCGGGCTCCAAAGGACCTCGCGAGGTCCCTTGAACCCGAGGACGATTTGGCTGGGAAATCCTCTGAGCCCGAGGATTTGTCCCCGGAGTGTTTTCACATTTCTGTTCCGAAAATCAGCTCCGAGGACAGGTGGAACGATGACGAAATCCTCGAAATCACGTCCCCGAGGAGTGTCGAACGATGCCCTAAGTGTGAGTGTGTGTGTGTGTGTGTGTGTGTGTGTGTGTGTGTGTGTGTGTGTGTGTGT
>BFEA01000691.1:83499-108977 GCA_003427395.1 Chara braunii | reverse complement strand
CTTCTAGCAGTAGGTGCATTCCTTAATTGCTGGCCAGTGAGGCTAGGCGGAGGGGAGAGAGAGAGAGAGAGAGAGAGAGAGAGAGAGAGAGAGAGAGAGAGAGAGAGAGAGAGAGAGAGAGAGAGTACGCAGTGCCAGTAATCAATGATCCCCTCCCTGGAGCGCTTTGCTGCGAGACCTTATACCGGTTCTCCATAGGGTTCTTGTGTTCATCACGCATCTCAACATTACGAACCCGAAAGTCGAACCTCAAACCACCGGTTCGCTGTGGACTCCGACCAATGTCGCCTGCATCCCATTCCTTTAAACTTGCGGCTATGTCATTTGTGTTTCTCATCACGTCGTCCTCGTTGTCATAGTTGTACCTCCCCCACTGCTTTGCCTTCGAACACTCACCTCGCTCCGTTGTTGTCGTGTTTTTCTTCTCAGTGTCTTTTCTTTCTTCGCCTTTCCCTTCTTCCTAGCTCTGTGCGCTTTCTTCTTTTTCTTCTGCTGTTTAATTTTCCCTCCTTACGGCATACTCACTGTCTCACAGTAGCACTTTTTTACTCATTTCTGGACGGATCTGCGGTCAGATGCATACAGGTCCTGCCGTAAATGTCGTCAGATACATTTAAGATAGTGCTAGTGTGAGTGCGCCCTTAGTTCTGCTTCTGAATGTTACTTCAAAGTTCAAGCTTTTGAATGTCTTATCGAATTATTGAAAACAAAGTTGTCGTGAGTGCGGTGGTTTGAAGATGGAAGTGAATTTCTAACATGCATAGACCTAAGTTTGAAATCGGGGAAAAAAAGAAGTGCATGGTGGGTCGTAAACTTTGGGCATGGGTACGACCGGGCATGGGTGGATGAAAATTGGTCGTGGGTGCGGCCGGATGCGGGTGGAGAAAATTTAGGCCTGGGTGTGGTTGGGTAGGGGTAAGGATTCTACTGCAGATGCTTGGTGTGGCTGGGCACGGGTACAAAAAAAATTAATTAGCTCGGGTGGGGTGGGTCTGGGTAAAAAAAAAAAAAATGACGTGGGTGGCACTGGGTGCGAGTACACATGATATATGAAGGCTTGGATTGGGTCGGATATGGTTGGGAGGAAAAAATTGTTTGGCGACCTCTGGTTTGAGAGGCCACTTGTGCTCCTCCCTCCTCCAGTTCTTCCAACATAGTCGGGACTCTTGAAGGTCTGCCATAGCTCTCTTTTGACCCAGCCAATCATCTGTGAATCGGTTCGTCATTTCATTTTCTTTGTTTTTTTTTTTGTGACTCTGTGAGGGTCGGGTCTTCCTGCATCTTTTTGATTTGTTGTTTGGCCCGATCCCATGCTGCTCTCACCCTTCCCACCAAGTATTGTGTCAGGTGTTCCTTTGCTTGGGGGGCGGTGAAGGTGTGTTGTTTTCGCTCAAAGGAGCATCGGGCCCTCCAGGCGAGCATCAACAGCTCTATTCTGGTAATGTGGAATATATTTCGCTCGTAGGGAGGCTAACCCGCCTGGGATTCTGTCGGGCTCCCCATCAGCAACAGTTTCGGAGCCCAGGGAAATTGGGACCCGGTCAGGCATGTTCAGGCGGCATCCCACCATCTCCAGATCTGAGTTACCATAGGGCATGCCAGTAGGCAATGTTCCAATGTAGCACAGGAGGGTTGGGAGAACCAATCGTAGTAACCACATATGGGAGAGAGAAGGCCTTTCTATTCCAAGTCTGTCCTCGAAACAAGCCAGTCGGGAGTGGGCAGACATCGATACAGTATCTGCCATTAGAGGGTCCAATGAGATGTCGGCATTATGTTACTGTAGCGGTTCCATCTAAAATCGGCCATCTCCCCCCGTGGAAGGATAGAGTCTTTGTCCCATCTGTTTTGCATAGTATTTTCTGTGGACTAAGTTTTGTGTATTATTCAACATCGACACAATCTACCAGCGGAACTTCTGGAGGAGGGTGAGGAGTTGTTCAACAGTTGGGAGGAGGAGCTCCATGAAATTCCACAAGCGGTTATCGGGTAGCTGAAAATTCAGGAATGACAATTCTGAAGTGAGAGTTTTTGGCAGTCTGAAAATCCTGAATGGTCATGAAGTGGCGAAAGGTCCGAAGACCCTGAAAACCACTTGTTTAGGCAGGCTGCATCCTAAAGTGGTGAAGGGTGTCGTGAAGTGGACAAGTGAGAGTCTTGGGCAGTCTGAAAATCATGAATGGTCCACCCTTCACCACTTGAGGATGCAGCCTGCCTAAACAGGTGGTTTTCAGGTCTTTGGAGCTTTCACCACTTCAGGATCATTCAGGATTTTCAGACCTGAATGGTCCTGAAGTAGTGAAAGGTCCGAAGACCCTGAAAACCACCTTTTTAGGCAGACTGCATCCTGAAGTGGTGAAGGGTGTCCTGAAGTGGTGATGAAAAATACGACTGTTGTTAACCTTCTCTCTGAAATTTTCTCTTTTCAACGGTTGGGCGCTATCGAAAAAGCATAGGTGATGGCGACGTTGGGTGAATGTACTGAAGTGTTGAGGAAAGTGAGGGAAATCTTCATTGAACTTTGGGAGGGGCTGTATGGGAATACAAGGCGGTTGCGTGGGGCCTGAGGAGGGGCAGATGATGCGTGCTACGTCGCAGAATCGTTCATGTGAAGTGGGCGACGCTTGTATTTTGGCCGCTTCCCTTATTGAGGAGGTTGCAATTCGCCGTGGGAAGCTTGAGGAGGGGCAGGGTTCTTGCAACAAACTGGAGGAGCGCTCGTTTGCGGGTGACGAGGATTGCCTTCAGCGGGAAGGGGGGGCGATCGCCATGTGTTAGAATTATAACAACAACAACAACAACAACAACGACGGCGGCTTCAACGGGAATATCGACGATGAGTTTACGTTGTTTGTGGCGCAGGGCGTAAACGACGCTAGCACAAATGACGCTGATCTCATGTGCATCGCCGTCTGCAGCAACAACAAAAACAACAACAACAACAACAACACAGACAAAAGTAATGACAACAATGACGATGACAACGTTTGCATGGACAAATACGACGATAACAGTGACTGCGGCGGTGTCACTCTCACTGGAGTTGTTATCTACAAGGACAACAATGATGATAACTTGGACTCTGGTGACGGGGACAATAACATCGGTTACGTTGATAACAATAGTAACATCAATATCAATAACAACATAGTTGCTGGCCCTCGAGTATGCATCTAGGTCAGCCAGGGCTGTCGGCGCGAATACCCTTACGAGGGTATCCGCCCTTTTTGCAAGTGACAGAAAGGCTCGGTTAACCTGGATTTTGAGTGCCTGTGCGGAAAAATACAAGGGTTGTCCGCATGCGGGCAAGGGTCTATCTGGCCCCAGTAGGGAGTGTGTGGGCGCGCAATTTTAAGGCACGCGTGGGATTTTTCTGATTGATTGGGCAGCCAGTAGTTGACCAACCCGCACTGGGCCATGAATTTGATTAAGGAAGGAAGGGTTGCCTTTGGCTGGCGTGCGCGGCTGACGGTAGGGCCGGGCGCCGGTAGGCGCACGCGGCAGCTATGGTACAGGCTGGTGGGCTGGCGCAGACACTTAGGGGCCGTGGGCACAAATAACGGTTGACGGAGTGACCAGGGGCGGTATCTTGACGTGGAGCGCCGCGCGGTACCACTTCATATGGAAGGCCGCGGGTGCTGGTGCCAGGCTTGGGCTTAGCCCTACTGGTTACGGCACTGGACTGTCTCTGTGGAGGTATGGGGATCGAGGCCAACGGACGGCGGCGGGAGCGACAAAGCAGCACAAGGAAGAGGGGTTAAGGGTCCCGCGGGACTATCCCCCTTTGGTTTTGCAGGGGCAGTCCGATCGCGGGCCCTCGCCACAGGACAAGAGGAGGGTCTTGGTAAGGCCCGCGACGCTTACCCATTTGGCGACCCCCCTTCGTCTAAGGTGAGCCGGGGGCATATGTCCAATTTCACCTTTGTTTTGTCTTGTTTTGTTGTTTTGTTTCCTTCCCCTTTTGCTTTTTTCCTTTTTGTTGTTTGTTTTTTTGGCCGGCCAACTTGCTTACGTGGCCGTTGGGGAGAAAGGGAGGCGGGGTGGAGTTGTTTGACCATTGTATAAGCTTGGAATGAGCCCGGACGCAGATCGCGCCGGGTACGTACGAAAAGGGGGCCCGCGGAGGGACCCGACCAACGGTTGCTTGCTGTGGTGGCCAAGATGCGCCAGCCTGGCCCCGASTCCTTCGGRACCTCTGTTGAAATCGRAACAATACAGAGAAGATTCRCGCGATCCCCTGCGCGAGRTCCGCATGTATGAAGCSCGAAGGGGGGGCCAGGCCCATGCSGGAAGAMCTAAGCGGGCGGGGCGGATCGTCCGTGGGAAGAAGCCGAGGGAGGAAAAGAAAAGTCTGCGTGGTTAATGAGGGGAAGTCCGAGGGGGGGTGAACCCGGGCGTGATGTAGGGCAACGGGTGCAAAAAGGGTCGGGGGTAGCAAATATATGGGGAGAGAAATTCAAAATGAACCTGTCACGTGTCGGCGCCAAGTGCAGCCGCAATTAACAAAGGTAAAGTGGCACTGACAGCCGTTCAGGCCGTGAAGGGCTGCGAGCACTGCCCCGGGCCGAAGGCCGTCGGCACACCCATTTAGATTGGGACGATGCGGAGAAGGTCAGCGTAGCCCCTGCGCAAGGGTGATGGGCCTGGGAGCGGAGGAAAAAAAAAAAGGGGGGGGGGCTCGCGCGTACCTGAATTCGGCCCCGGAAGGAGGCCAAATTCGCGCACACCGCAGTTCCCAGGCGAAGTAGCGCCAGGAGTCGCCTGACCCGCAAAAGGCAAGAGTCCCTCAGGGCTTCCGGTAGTTAAGTGACGTGGAGGAGAGTCGTGTAGTCCCCGCGTGGGCAGCGAAAGGTATAAAAAGAGAGGGGTCAGCGGCCAAGCGGTTGCTTATCGACGCCCACAGGCTGTCGGACCAGCCGCTCAAAGCCCGGGTACATTTAGCGACTACGGAAGGAGGTGCTCTACGTTGGCGTCAACACGGCGTCGGACGCGGTGGTGAGGCCGGAGGGACGGGCCGGTTGATGCAGCGGACAGTAGGGCTGGCGACGGTTAAACTTGGACGAGAGACGGCGCCGGGTGCGCAGCGGATGGCGGAGAGGGAAGAGGACAAAGAGCGGAGGTGAGGGGTTTCGGTCAACACTCAGCCGTTTTCGTAAAGGAAAAGCTCTAGACCGAGATTTCTGGGCGCCGTGAGTCGATTGGCGGTTTTGGGTTGGGAGATAGAGCGATGGTCTGGGCGCTTTGGTGGTGGGAGGCTGCGCGAAGTGGCGAGGGGAGGAGAGGAACGGCAGTAGGGAGTCAATAGCGGGTTCAGCCTCGACGAAACCTGATAGGGGAGGGTGAAAGGTACTTACCTTTGGTGTGGCGACGTCTGTTTTGCTCAGGATTGTCTTCCTGCGGCCGGGCGGTTTTAGAAGTCATAGAGCGCTAATGTATCTGACTGTGTTCAGGACGGGGATTCAGTCGACCCTGGTGGTCCTAGTGGCAGGGGGGGACACGAGGCCGGTCGCGACACCGGAGGCATACCTAGTCGACTGGTGGAAAGCTCACCTCGGCGGCAGGAGATCATGCCGGAGGGACACAGGCGTTAGACCGCGGGGCAGGGGTACGGGGTGAGCTACTTCTGTAGCGGGCAGTGCGTGATGGACTGAAGGTCGAGCCACAGGGAGGTACTGACTGAATGTCAGGACTGGGTTGGCAGAGGACCGCTAAGGCCCTGCTCGACTGATGATTGAAGTAGTAGGCAGCGAGAGAAGGGGGGGGGGGGCAGATGCTAAAGGCCGAGAAACGAGTTACAGTAGAACTGCGCTGCGGCTGTACCAACGGACTGGGGGCGAGGGCTACTGATTGCTACAGGCTATGGCCACTGCCGTGTGCTACTGTGGATTGTGGTCCGCAGGGTACCACGACGGCGACTGCAGATCTATACCAGCGGGAATGGTGGGTGCGTGGCTATAGTGGTTGCCGGGTGCTACTACATATCGCAAAAGTTGTTGTTAACAGTGTGAACTGTTACTATGAGCGGTCGGCTACGGTTGCCAAGGACTGCGCAGCGGTTGCTTGCTGTTACGGCGGACCGTATTTGGATTGTTCCTGCCGATTGCGGGTTGTTGCTGCTTATAGCTGCCTGTGGGCTGTCACCGACGGGTGGAGGCCACCTGTTGGCACCTGTTGATCGATTACCGCTGACTATTGCAGCTTGTGGCGCTATGGCGGACAGGCTCAGGGAAGTGACGAGGCTCTGAAAGCGGGGTGGGTCCATTGCTGCAGACTTGGAGAGTCGTCAGGGGATTTAGACTTGGCAGTTTGACTGAGGGGTTGACCAAGCTGTCACATTTTTGGCCGCCATTGTGGGGCCCTCAAGCGTTGAAGGATCGAAGGCCCTCTCGCTTGAGTCTGAGTGTGTCCTTCCTAAGTATGACAGTCTTACCACTTTTCATCCTATCCTTCTTACTCTAAGTCTAGTCCTTTGGCTCTGAGAGGAAGGCGACAGGCCGGCGTGTGGCCCGTAACCCGCGCCAAGGCCTTTGTGGGAGGTTGCCCCACCGATTGCGGGAGCTCTGCCGGGACTCAGGCGGAGCCCTGGAGGCAGGGAACTGAGTGGTAATCCCCTGACTCCCTCTATAAACCCAGCTATAGCCCCTACTTGTACATCTATCTACTTTTGACTGAGTGTATTGTGTGGACCCCGTACTTGGTTTTGAGTTTGACTCTTAGGACATAAGTCAGATTGAAGTAAAGGAATGTATGGGCGATCTCAGTTTTAGGTTCTTGATTGCCTGAAAACAGATTGTGACTGAAATGGGTTGCATATGGGGGAAGCTTGGGAGAAAGGCAGTATTGTATGCAGCCTGGCTGGGTCATTCAGGCTGGGAAGTCCCCATAAGTTTGGGGAAGCCCAGCGCTTTGTTTATTTTTGACTTGCATGGAGCCTCATGCCGCTCTATAAGTTTAGGTAGCCTGAAGCTCTGGAGGCAGGGATGTCCCCATAAGTTTGGGGAGACCCAGTGCTGTGAACTGTATGGAGAGTCAGGACGCTCTATAAGTTTAGGTGACCTGACTGCTCTGACTTGCGAGGGTTGATTGTGCTGGATTTTCAGGGGCTCAGGGCGCTCTATAAGTTTAGGTGCCCTGGGTCGCCTTGTTTGTTTGGGAGTTCTGTCAGTTTCTTTGGTTTTGAACGAGGAAGTCTGAACCGCTCTATAAGTTTAGGTAGTTCAACCCTTCTCCTGTTTTGTTCAAAGGGAATAATTCTGGCAGGGGACAAGTCGTTCTATAAGTTTACGTAGCCTGCCCCACTGCCTAGCACAAATTGGATCAGAGAGGAACAAACTTGGCAGAGGATCAGACCGCTCTATAAGTTTAGGTTGTCTGACCCAATGCCTCGCAGATGTTGGAACCTAGTGGATATAACTTGATTATACTATATTACTATGCTATTACGAATAGGCTGGCCAAGCCGCTCTATAAGTTTAGGTAGCCTGACTATAGCTTATCACAACTGTAGAGAGTATAACTAAGAGATATAACTGGAAGTAAACCTGGGCAGGCTGAGCAGTGTTCTAAGTTGAGTGGTTGAGCCCTATGTCCCCTTTTAAGACTAAGTTCAGAGAGGTATATATAACTTGGCTATTTAAACAGTTCAAGGCGACTGGAGTGGTCTAGTCGTGCGCCCAAAGAAGAGAAAAGTAGTTGTGTCTTCTGTTTGTGTATAGCTGTCCAAGTCAGAATGCTCTATAAGTTTAGGTATTCTGACTTTGAGCCTGGCTAAGTTGGGCGCGCTCTGTAAGTTCAGGTGCCCCGACCTATGCCTTATGTAAGTTGGGTATAATGGGATAACTCATAGAAGGAGCATGAACTATTGTTTGTTAAAAGAACTTTGGATGGTGAGAGTACCTACCTCTGTGGTTTGGCTTCCATGTGGCTGAATGAGGTGACTACTTAGTGTGGGTGTCAGTTTGATAGGTAGTTGCTTTAGCTGCTCGCCACGTGCTAGAGCGATAGGAGCTAGCTTCAATTCCTGCATTTTCTGTAATGACTTTTTTTTTACTTAGGTCGATTCTTGCATTTTCTGAGGTCTTTTTTTTATACTTGGCTTTGTATAAATCTTGGCAAGTTACTTTCTCTACGGGAAGCGCTGCCGAAATTTTTACAAATCTAAGGAGTTGGTCGAATTTTGACTTGTCAAAAGTTCACTTTGTCTTTTCTTATATCTGGCTTAGTAAAAATATGGAAAGTCTCCTCTTCTAAGGAGAGTGCTGCCCAAATTTTTGCTAATACAGGGAGTTAGGCTAAAAATTGGACTTTGAGAAGTCAAAGTTACTCTCAAATTCTGAACTTAGCTTTGTATAAATTTTGGAATAGCCCTTTTATAAAGGGCGTGCTGCCGAAATTTGTGCAAACTTAGGAGTAAGTTAAATCTTGTCTAAAGTTGAACTCGAGTTGTCCTTTGAGTTCATATCTGACTTAGTATAAATGTGGGAAGTTTCCCTTTCTAAAGGGAGTGCTGCCCAAATTTCTACTGATTCAGGGAGTTAGACAAAATTTGACTTACCAGAGTTAGAGTTTATTTCTGCTTTCATAGTTGGACTTATATGAATTCTGAAAAGACGTTTTTCCTACGGGAAGCCCTGCCGAAATTTTTTCAATTTAGAGGAGTTAAATTATATTTTGATAGGTGGCGGTTCTGGCAATTCACCCTGAATAGGGGAGATTCTGTCATTAGTCTACCTTTGCTTTGGGCACTGGCTTAGAGGCAGACTTGGACTTAGTTGGCGGGTAGCTTTGAGTGAGAATGTGCTATGGAGGTTTATCCCCCATATGATGATGATTTAGCTTAGACATTTGACCTATCTTGTGTTACAGGTCCTTTGGGGTGTCTGATTCAAGATCAGGACTAGATTCAGCTTGATCCCTTAAGGATCATCTTCTGTTATCACTAATAACATGTCGGTTGTCGATTCGTCGGTCTTCGACTCAATTCCAACTCACTCCCCATACTCAACCTAAAAAGTTTTAGCCCTGGTGGTTTTACTGTTTGTTAAGGGTTTCACCCAGACTTTTATTGAATGAGCATTTAACAAAGGTACTGAGCATTTAATTGAGTTTGGTTGGATCGGCAGTTGGGGCTTGCATGGCTAAAGCGAAGGGGTATGAGCATAGAGAATGATTGGGGTTGACTCCGTGTAGTGCGTGTTTGTCATTTGATTCTTGATGTGATTGCAGGTATGTCTTGTGGCTCAGATTTTGGATTTGGATTGCCTGCGATCCCATATACATACACATGGTTGTGAGGAGTCCCAATGTGCCTTTGAGAAGTGATCGTCGCAACTCTATCTCCTTATGCGTATATGCGTGCGTGTGCTTATGATGAATATTTAAAAGGCCTAAGAGGTCCGTGGTAAAATCCCGTTTAAAGGCTGAGGCTGAGGGACATGGAAGACCGTCCCTTCTGCCTATTTGCGTCTTGAGGTTTTCTTAGTCGGACGTTGGTCCTGGGCCGGGATTCAAGGTCCTTGTCTAGGACATCCCAAGCCCTAGACTTTGCAGGGGAGGAGTTTCCTCTCGCACAGAGCCTAATTACTCTGGCCGGCGAGACACCCCACCTTGAAGGCGGAGATGTCGCGGGGGCCGGACGGCGTGTCCTTCAGTCGTTCAATATCGTGAGGGGTGACCCCTCGCGATGTGTTCCTTCAGCCATTCAATATCGCGAGGCCGGAGTCGCGGTTACCACGTACGATTGGCATCAGTGGTTGACATAGAATTGGCCTGCGGCCACGCAACTTTATGTTAGAGTCCCGCGCACGACGTTTCGCCGCCCTAGCGTCTAAAAGTTATGGGATCGTCGGGCTCGCACTTAGGCGCAGCGCTTGGGATTACTATGGGCCGCCGACACCACCCATAGAGGGGAAGGGTGCTCCAAGGTCACGAGTCCTTTTAAAAGCCAGGGGACCTTTGCCCTATTCCCTCTTTTTGGTTTCGTGCGTGCTTTGTTTGCTTTTTAGAGATTTTTATGGTTGGACGTTGTAGTCCGTGGCAGCCGTCAAAGTCAAATCCCTTGATTTTCGCCTAGGCCTGGGGAGGACTTACCCCTAGGCCGCAAGAGACGACCACCACCACAGGCATGGGTCTGTGTACCACTCACTCTGCATAAGGGTGCAGAAGAGGGTGTGTGGTCTCCAACCACGCATGGCGGTTGTCTGGCGTCGAGAGATTAACCCTCAAGGCGCGTGTCAACCGACACTTAAGTGTCGAACGCGACCCTCGAGATTAACGGGGGCCGCGCGAGTGTGGGTACCACATAGTACACCATCATCGTGACTGCTTGCGTACGCTTGCATTACGAGCCGATATGAGTAGACCCTGCGTCCGCGCAGTTTTATACTAAGTCTCGCGCGCGACGCTTGTCTGATTTTTCCGCAGTGGAAAGTTATGAGACGGCTACTAAGGGGCTAGGAGCGGTGTCGCGTTGTTTGTGTTGTATCGTGTTGACGGTGTGCGTGCGTGTATGTGTGTTTTATTTTTGTGTTCGTAGAATGGTGTGCGCGTGGTGTGTGGGGTGCGTCCTAGTCGACCGACGACGAGTCGCGCTTGGGACCTCAGCCCCCCAAGATGTCGGTTCGTGCGTGGGTCCGGCGTATTACTGCGCGTACCCCCTATGCTACAGCGAACGGGAAACGCCCTCGGCTGGTCCACCTCTGGGATTGTAATTGATTAGCTTTCGTACTGTGGACTGGTAGCTCAGCGGGGATACGCCCACCGAAGAGAGGTGACAGCTCCCGTAAGGTGGAGGTAAGTTGTGCCTCGCGTAGGCCCTATCTGTTGTAGGGGCTCGCGAGAGGTATGGCTGGCGCACTCGATGGGAGCGGCCTAAGGAAGCTCCAGTTACGTGTTCGTGACGAGGTCGGTCCAACTCCTGCGTGACGTGGCCGAGAGGGTCCGGCGCTGTCACGTGCGGTGCCCGACCGATGCGCATGACAGGTGGCGCCGTTGCCGGGGATAACGGAAGCCTACCGTTGTCCCTGGTGGAACGACATCCGGGTATGGGAATAAGAGAGAAATTAGGCATATGATTGAATAAGAGGAGGGCTTTGAGATGTACTGTACGATGGTCTATATGACTGTGAATTGAATGTTTGACTGATTGGCGGCTTGGCTGATGGCGTGGGTGGGGCGAATGTGTGAGGAGACCTTATGGTAAGGATAGGCCCATCTAGGTACCTAAAGGAAATGGGAAGAGAAATGTCTGCCAGGTCTAGAGCGTCGGATGTTTGAGGGGTCAACCCGATAGGGTCGTGAGGGAATGAACTGCTGAGTGGGGCCTTTCGTCCTATCGTTTCTTATAACAGGAAATTTGAAGCCGGAGGCGGTTGATAAAAATGCCAGAGGAGATGGGGGACGGTGGGAGGAGGCTTGTGACACTCGACGACCTCATCGATGCCTTGGACAAGCGCGAGAGGGCGCCGAGTAATGTCCCAAAGGTCGAGACATTCCATTTCAAGGGGGATCGGGTATCTGACTGGTTGGATCTGACAGAGCAGGCGCTGGTAGGGCTGTCAGATGAGGCTAAGCTCCAGCGGGTTCTAAGGTACGTCCTGCATAGTCACCATCGGGAAGTAAGGTCGGTCGTGGACGCCGCCAATGACAGTTGGACGAAGTTTGGGGACCTGATGCGGAGGAAGTACAGGCTGGGGGATGGCCTGTTGACCATGGCCGACTTGGAGGCCATGGATAAGGAAGACTTCTCTACCATTGGGGCGTTCGTGCACGAATTTAAGAAAAGGGCGAGGAAAGTGCACGGGATTTCGGAGGAGGCGCAGTGCGCCACATTTCTGGGGTTGCTTATGGGCTCGGAGGCCACAGAGTTGACAAAGTATGGGGAAGGGAGTGAGAGGCTCACCTGGGCAACTATTGACAAGGGAGTGGAAGAAGGGAGCCTAGACCAGGTGAAGCAGCACCAAATGAGGTTGCAAAGGCGTAAGAGGAAGGAGAGGGATGCTACTGCATTGGGGACCTCAGGGGTGAAGAGAACCGTCACGGACGTGTTAGCGGCACTGGGGTATGACAATGAAGAGGAAATACAGAAAAGAGGGGTGATAGTGGCCCAAGGCCAGGCGTCAGGGGCAGTGGATGAGGAGGCTGGGCAGAAAGACTACAGCGGAGGGGAGACGGGTTCCCAAGCCCTGACTAAGGCCCAAAGGAAGCAATACAACCTGCTGCTGGGAGGGCAGGGGTCAGGGAAGGGGCAGGCTCCCCAAGCCATTGCCGCACCACCGCCTGTCGCTGCGGCCGCGCCAGCGCCAGCACGACCATCGCACATGGGGCCGCCACCAGCTTGCGGGCACTGGGTGCCGCATTGTCAGTCTGCGCCCTGGCCCAGTTGCAACCACTGTGTCTCGTGCGGAGGGAGTCAGGCCCACACAGGACACATGGTCCCCTATGCGGGCCCATCAGCAAGTATGGGCCCCCCGAGCTACCCGGCGACTCAAGGCCAGCCTGTGGCCCAACCGCCGCCCTCCCAGCAGGCCTCGCAAGCTAGTGTGGTCGGGGGGAGGGAGTCAAGGACAAGGCGGGCAAGGCAACGGGGGCAGGGACCAAGGGAGTCGAGGAGGGGGTGGACGGGGGCGAGGGGGAAGTGGTGGAGGCCGTGGGGGAGGTTGGAGTGGTCAGGGGGGTCAAAACCAAGGCGGCCAAGGCAGCCAGGAAGGCGGCCAAGGGTACGGAAGGCCCCGCTTCGATTGGCGGAATGCAACTTGTTGGCATTGTGGCGAGGTGGGCCACACTATACGGTTCTATCAACAGCGGCGGGACGATGAGCTGGCGGGACTGATCTCCTCATGTATGGACGGGGACATATACGATAGGTGGGGGAAGCACATCGATCCCAACACCCCGGGAGGAATCAGGCAGGAAGCCCTCAGGCGAGCGGCGGCAGGGCCACCAGCCGCCCCGACAACGTTGAGAATATGGCAAGAAAGGGAGGATCCGGGTGTGAGAGTCGAGGAGATTGTGGATGAAAACGAGGAGGTGACTCAATGACTAAAGGCGGGGACTATAAAGGAAGAACCTATCGTCGTTGAGTCAGACGACAAGGGGGTGGAGGTGGTGAGAGAGTCTGCCTCGACCATCCTGGGGGGGATGGAGGACCTGCTTGCAAAGGTCGGCAGGTATCAGGAACGATTGAGGGTGATGTGCGAAGAGGCCCGGGAGTTGGAAATGAACCTTCCGGAAGTAATGCTCTATGGGTCCGGCCCGGAGTCATCATCAGGACCGCAAGGGTGTCCAAGCGTGGCGACGACCGGGGCAGGTCCTAGGTCAGGGATGACCTTCAGACCCCCTATGTCGCATGGAAGGGTGCCGCAGGCCACGCAGACTAGGGGCCAAAGTAAGGCTACCGCTAGTCAAGGGCCCAACCAGGCACCTGGCCGGGCGCCTCCTCGAAGGGAACCTGAGCCTGAACGAAGGAAAGAAGTGGTAGAGGTTCAGGAGGAGGAAGAGGAGGGTGATGACGAAGAGGATGGGAGGCTCTGACAGGAGGAGGACGGACGAGCCGAGCAGAGGGCCAAGAAGAGAGGAATTTAGGGAGGGGCGGAGCCAGGCCTGCACGGCGGCGTGCCAAAAAGGAAGAAGTACGAAGTCCGGCTGGAGGAAGGCTTTGACGTAGAGCGAATGGTGGATAAGCTTCTGGAGGGCCACAATGACCTGATGAATTTGAAGGACATCTTGGAGTCGGTACCAAGGCTCCGTGGTGAGCTGAAAGGGCGGCTCTCACGAAGGTTAGTGCCCAACGTCCACCTGAGCTCAATTCTTCCCAGGGAGATAGAGTGGACAGAGGCATGCACCGGGATGAACTGGAAATGTGTGGCATGTGGGCTGATGGATTTGAGGTGAGAGACCAGACGAGCATCGCAATGGTGGACACGGGCGAAAAGGTGAACATTATCCGGGAGCGAGATGCGACCATGCTAGGGCTGGAGGTTGACCATTCGGATCATGGTGTGCTGCATGGCGCCAACTGTAAGGCAATCTTTTGCGGCACCGCGTCTAACGTGATGGTGGAAATTGGGAGGGTAAGGGCGTGAACGTGCTTCTTCGTCATGCCCGATGTCGATCACCCTATCCTTCTGGGGATGTCGTTCCTCTGCCGAACGGAGACTTTGGTCTTCAAGAGGCATGAGGGGACGATGATCCTGACCCTATCTGATCCGGCCTGCGGGAATTATGAGATCATTAAGTGCCGGAACACATGACCTGAAAGTGGGAGGAACAGGCTCAACCTCGGCTCCTTTACCTTCGAGGAGTCTGAGTACGCACGAAGGAGACTCCGGGAGGAGCAAGAGGAGGAAGGGGCGGCCGAGGTATTATCCTTAAGCCTTAACGATGTGAATAAGACGATGGAGGTGGTGGCGGCGCATGATATGGCGGACCCTGAGGCTATAAAGGCATTGAGGGAGCAGGTCCTGGAGAGCCCTCAGGTGGAAGAGGTGGAGTTGATATATCGGCTTCCAGGAAGGAGGGGAGACCCTGCGATGGCCCAGGCCCGAACGACAAGTCGGCCTTTTTTAGGGGAGGGCTTAAGCAGGGCTCCCAAAGGCGGTACAAGACCGTAGATAAGAAGTGCCGCCCAGTCCCCGTGCTTGTTACAGAGGATGAAGAGGCCTACTATGACCGAGAGCGAGGACTGATAAGACGTATGCGGGAGCATGCGCAGGCAGGGCCGTGCCGAATCAATGACGAGAATGAGGAGAGGCTGATAATTGGCGAGTCTGGCTTCCTTTCGCCCCAGGAGAGGACCTTGATGGTGGAGACCATGAAGAGGAGGCATTGCGAGTATGCATTTAACGATGACCAGCGTGGGAGGTTGGACGTGGATAAGATCCCAATGATACGAATCCATACCGTCCCACACGAGCCGTGGAATCTGAGGGGCGCACGATATCCGAATCCGGATGAGGAGAAAAAGGTGGTGGACTACCTGGACGGGAAAATGCGGACGTACGTGGCAGACTACTCCAATGGACCGTATGCCTCCCCTTGGTTTTGCTTCATCAAGCCGAACGGGACGCTACGGTGGGTGCAGGACCTGCTGCGTTTGAATGCGGTGACGGTGCGGGACGCGGGAGGATTGTCGAACGCGGACGCCCTGTCAGAGTCATGCGCGGGGAGGCGAATAATCTCACTTATAAACCTTTATTCTGAGTATGACCAGTTTCCTGTATACCCGTCGGATAGGCCGGTGACGGCTATGCATAAGCCAAGGGGGCTGATCCACATGAATGTAGCCCCTCAGGGGTGGAGTAATGCGGTGGCAATGGTGCAAAGGCACATGATTAGGGCCATGCAGGCGGTTAGTCCACATATCACCCAACCCTATATTGACGATCTGGCGGTCAAGGGTCCAAAGGAGAAGGAGGAAGACGAGGTGATGCCAGGAGTGAGGCGATTTGTCTGGAGGTATGTCCAGGATATCGATCAGGTTCTGGGTCTGCTAGAGGAGCACAACCTTACGGCGAGTGGCCCCAAGTCGAAGCACTGTATGAGGGAGGCCACGATTCTGGGCTTTGTCTGCGATGAGAAGGGGCGGAGGCCAGATGTGAAGAAAACGGACAAGATCCTAGAATGGCCAGTCCCCTTTCAGTCGATAACGGATGTGAGAAGCTTCCTTGGGACCTGTGGGTTTTGGAGGAGTTTTGTGAAGGACTTCGCCACCAAGACGGAGCATTTGAGGAAGCTGGTGCGTCAGGATCAGGAATGGGTCTGGGGCGAAGACCAGGAAAAGGCGGTGGAAAGGATCAAGGGGGAGTTCAAGGAAGGAGGCTTGGTGCTGGGAGCGCCAAATTATGA
This sequence comes from Chara braunii, assembly GCA_003427395.1. Taxonomy (NCBI): domain Eukaryota; kingdom Viridiplantae; phylum Streptophyta; class Charophyceae; order Charales; family Characeae; genus Chara; species Chara braunii. The sequence continues at coordinate 93,134 of BFEA01000691.1, read as the reverse complement.
GGCCACGGAGGAAAGGTCATTCGTTGTCGAGACGGACGCGGGGCCAACTGCCTCAGGAGGGGTCCTGATTCAGGCAGATGTGGATGGGAAGGAGAGGCCGCTAAGGTTTGAAAGTCGTACCCTCAATACGACCGAGAGGAACTACTCTCAGTTTAAGAAGGAGACACTGGCGGTACTCCATTGCCTGAGGACCTTCCGGGACTATATCTTTGGCAGAAGGCTCATTTTGAGGGTGGACCCTACTGCGCTTGCGTGTTCCCTGAAAAGTTACACTCCATCTGACCCAACCATCGCGAGGTGGTTGACTTACATTTGGATGTTTAAGTTTGAGTTGGAGAGAGGATTCCAAGGGATAAAAACAGGGCAGATGGGTTGAGCCGTATCAACTGGGACAGGGCGAATCAAGAGTCAATTGAGGATACCCCACCAGTCGACGGGTTCTTGGATCAGGAGGAGGATGTCCGCCTCCACGTAAATGAATGGTCGTTGAGGGTGCCTAGTTGCGTCACGCATCCCATATGGCTAGCACCAAAGGGGTACGAGCGAAAGGAGGAGTTGGTCTTCAAGCCCTTCCAGGAAGAAGATCCGTGGGGGAGTAGGGATGTTGGCTGGATGATGAAGTTGGCATTGGCGGGTACACACAATCTGGCAGAAGAAGTAAGGACGATTGAGGAAGGCCCAACCCAGGTAGAGGAGCATGAGCAATTAATGGGAGGGATGTATTTGCTCACTAATACGCTCCTGCAGGGGAACTTTAACCAGAGGGACTCATTTGGTCCTGAGGAGAGTAAACTTCTTGTTCCTGAAAGCCAGGACGATGAGTTCGAAGAGGGAGAGATCAGGGAGGCGTTTCGCGCTGAAGAGTATGACGGGATCTATCGGGAATTGGGGTTACTCCTGTCATGCGAGATAAGGGATAGGGACGCAAGTGCTAAAGCCCAGAAGATAAGGGATCTCTACGTAGTAAGAGATGGCCATCTGTTTATAAAGCGACAGGTTGGAAACCCCAAGAGGATCGCATGTGGGAGGAACCGGCACATCGATGTCATAGCAGCCCTACACGATGGCATAACAGGGGGGCACAGAGGGGTTAGTGCCACGTGCGCAAAGATAAGCGAGTTATACCATTGGGATGGAATGCTGATTATGGTCATCAAATATTGCCAGTCTTGTGTACCTTGCCAGCAGAGGTCAGCGCAAAGGCCTGGGGAGCCTCTGCACCCCAGGTTGGAAAGGGAAGTGGGTGCAGTCGTGCACCTGGACCTGTTGTTTATGTCACTCGGGGAGGATGGAAGTAACTATATCTTCGACGCACGAGACAACCTTACCGGGTTCGTGGACGGTCGGGCTATTCGTACAAAAACTGGCCCAGTTTTAGCAAGGTGCATCGAAGAGTACTACCTGCGTTATCCGTTTGTCAGAGAGTTTGTGATGGACCGGGGGTCGGAGTTCACCTGTAACAAGGTGCGGACCTTACTTGCGGGGTATGGCGTGGTAGCGAATTATACTACTGCCGCGCACCCCGAGGCGAACGCACCTGTGGAAAGAGGGCATAGTACCATCACAAATCTCCTGGCCAAGTGACCAGATGGGGTCCCTGAGCCAGATAGCGAAGAGATTTCAGAGCTTCCCCCTTAGGCCACCGCTATGCCTGAGAAGGAGGCAGAGGCAGAGGGTCAGGGAGCGTATGAGAGAGCGAGGGTGGAGGCACTCCTTGACTTGCCATTGGCCACGCATGCGACCGAGAGCCCAGTTATCGGGGGGCCTGCTCTAGCGGAGTCATCGTCAATGTTGCCATGCACGAGCGAGAGGATGGGTGTTGAGGCGTCAGCACCGGAGGGCCAGGGGCCGCAGGTGAGAAGAGCCTCAAGAGAAACTCGCGAAGAGAACTCCGCCAGAGTGCGGGTCCGTTTGGATGAAATACATGCGAGGCAGGCTGAAATGGAGGCGACAGGGATAGAGCCGACACCGCCGGTCGATCCCAAGACGAGTGAGCAGCGGATCGATGAGTTGTGGGGGAGGTACGAGAGCCAGAGGGATGCAGCCCGCCAGAGGTCACGAGAGACGGGGCAGGCGGACGGGGAGGCGGGAGAGTTGAGGGAGATGGGGGACTTGGGGTTTTCTGCGGCTAGGATGGCGATCGAGATCGGGGATAGGAGGATGCCCGAGGTGGCGGTTACGTCTTTCCAGCGGTATAGCCTACTCAGTGACGAGCTCACGGCCAGGAGGTTGGAGGTGGAGCACTTGGCTACCGAGCTCGCTGAGGAGAGAGCAAGGAGCCAGGCCAGGGAGGTCGAGTGAGAGAGGAGATTTGGGGAGATGGCAGCTACTGTGGACAGGCTTTCGGCAGCCTGGGGGGCTAGCCAGACGAGACGAGCCGGTGCCGATGGCCAGGGCCGGGGGATGCAGGCTTCGCCGAGTCAGGGAGCAGCGGTGGAGGCCCCTCGACAGGTCGGGCCGATGGGGGAGGAGCCCTTGGACACAGCCGAGGAGGAGGGTGGCGCACAGGAGTCGCTTATGGCTATGTCCACGGAAAGGAGAGGCTCGCGTTTGCATGAGCTGACGGCAACCATGGGGATAGGGACTCCACCGGAGAGGTCTCAGAGACTCGACACTCCGGAGTATGCCCCGAGGTTGGGGGAGCTGAGGGCGGAGCTGGGCTCCTGAGCGACAGAGACGGACTCAGGAGGACCTTACTCAGGGCGGCAGCCGCAGCAGGAGGTCATGAGTGAGCCCACTGCCATGATGGGCTCTCAGCCGTCAGGATCATGTAGGGATGAGATGGTGGTTGTGATAAAGAGGCCTCATGAGGAGGGACCCCGAGAGTTGGACACGCCAGACTACAGGCCAGTGCACACAGCCGCATGAGAGGGTGAGGGTGTTGAGGCTATGGATCCCGGACCTCAAGGCCATATGGGATTTGCCCTCGTATCATGAAGTGACCACTGAGATTACGGGGACGCCTTCAGCATCGAGTTCCCAGGGAAGAAAGAAGAAGACTGCCAGGTGGCACGATACCTCCTGTTTTTGGTGCAAGAAGGAAGGACACAGAGTCATGGACTGCCCAGAGCTCCTCGAGGATAAGGCCGAGAGGCGAGTTGCGGAGTTCAACGACAAGTTCTATGACAGGCAGGGCAGGATAGTAGAGCGAGCTCCAGATGGGGGCAGGGCTCAGTTATATAGGCAGAACCAGGAGGAATTGTGTGAGTAGGAACTGGTCTGTCTATGTGTCAGTAGGGCCAGAGTATTTAACACACAGGGGGCAGGTTGGAGGTGTATATATGTCTAGTTGGCTGAACGGGCCCTAGATGTGTGCATACCTTAGGGGTGGTAGGATGAGTCCCTGCCTGCTTATACATACATAGTTGATCGTGTTTTCTTTGAAGGGCTACGGCTTAGGACATGGGGGTCGGTCGTAGGACTCATAAGACTATTCAGTCCATTTTTTTGGGTTCCCGGTGCAGAGACTATTTGGGTTTTGAGAGAGACTTGGGTATGAGCTTTCCTTAGTTGGGTGAGACAGGGGGTTAGGCGCTCACTAGATTTTAGGTAGATGTTGTGTCCCGAGCGTGTTCCGCGAGTGTACAGTGGGGTCGGGAGCCATGCTCAGATGGACAGAGTTTGAGTTGAGTGTTTGTGTTTGAATCTTGAGGGAGACATTCAACTTCCTGAGTGTATCATGAGTTGAGATCCTATGGGATTTGTCTTGTGACGACCACTATCACTCTCACATGTGTGGCTTTATCCTGATGTATGATTGTTTTTTTGTGAGAGGTATACAGGATACATCTCATGGGCATGATTGTGTAAACTGTAAAGCTGTCTACCTGCCAACAAACAATTGGTTGATAGATCACTCGCAGCTGGAACAGCAGGGCCGGGCCCTCCCTTGGTGTTCGCGTTGTCTGTCGGGCTTCCCAACGAAGCTGAGAGCGGAAACAATAGAACATATTTTTCTACAATGCCCGACAGCAGTTCTAACCTGGAGATGGTGGGATAGAGTGTGGCAGCAAATTGTTCCCGGACATCAGTGGCCGTGGGATTGGCGAGCCATTCTCTTGGGCCACTACACGCCTCTCCAAGGAGACACTTTTGCCTGGAACATGTTCCAGTTGGGCAGAAGAACGGTCCTATGGGTCTTATGGTGGCAACGTCATGCTTTGGTGTTTGACCAGGTTCGAGTCGAGGGTGAGGAGAGGGTAGAACAGTTTAAGCAACATATACAAATGGAACTGGAATTCAGATGGAAGTCTGTCAAACTCACCCTTGACACTCTCCACAGGGCAAAAGACATCGAGGACAGGATAACACAGTTCTCCAAGGAATGGCTGGGAGGGGATCGAGAGGGGTGGGTAGCAGAGGTAAGATGGTCAGGGGAAGGGAATGAAGATGAGGGAAGGGAGGGAGGACAAGGAAGGATAACAGTGTCACGAGACTATCGATTAAAGTTTAAAGATTGGATGACCATCGACTGCAGCGTTCCCTTGAGACCAGCAGAGGACTTTCCGGACCCATTCCCGCCCCACCCACTGTCCTTGGAATTACGACTGATGGGATAACTTTCAACCTTCAGCGGGATGGTGAACCTGTGCAGTAAAACCTCTGGTCTACAGAGTAATCAATGCAGGCAGGCACTACTCTGTATATTCATTCTGTAAAAAAAGGGGTTCTCAGACAATTGGTGTCGCAGTCAGTTTCGTTTTGTTTAGACTGTGTTCGTCTTTGGGTTACCCAATTTTAGTAGTTCAATTGTGCTGTATTGTGCTGTATTGTGTTGTATTCTGCAACATTTCATCAGGGCAGGAGTCGAAGTGCAGGTTCCGGGGCAGGGAGATGGAAGGAGTACCCACTGGTGGCCCCCAGTGGCTCCTCCCGGAACCCTGACCGGGCACAGGGGTAGAGAAGGAGAAGGGGACCACCAGCTGTCAGGTCCACGGCCCGGGTCACTTTCACACCTGCTCAGTCAATCCTCTGGTTTCCAGAGCAATCAATGCTGGCAGGCACCCTCCAGCCACCATCCAATTTTCCTTCTATGTATCATCTGTATCATACTGTATCAAACTGTGTAAGGGACGCTGGACCCGTTTTCCAGCAGGTGATGCTCCCCACCAATAGATGGAGCCTCTCCCCAGGTGCTAGCGATGTCTGCTCGAAACAGCACCGCTAGCACTGGAGGGTTTTGTTAAAAAAAAAAAAAAAAAAAAAAAAGAAAACAGGTTACCTCGAAGATGATTCCTCTTCAAATCAGGGACATATATCCTTCCCCGCTGGTGAAGCTGCAGTCCTCTGATGATTTAGCATGCAAAATGAAGTCGTCTCCCCATTCCTCTGAGGATTCAGAGCAATTCTTCCATTTTTCCTTCCACCACTCCCAGATTCCTTTGGACAATGGGCAGTGCAACCACAGATGGGCTGCATTCTCCCAGCCCCATTCACAACGAGCGCACGTGGTGGGTATGTCCATCCCCTTGGAATTCAACCATGTCGCCGTAGCTGTGATTTGCAGTGATTGTAACCATTGCAGTGACGCCTGTTTCTGTGAAGGGACTTTTTTTAAAGCCTTCCACAGCTTGAAGAGATCATTTCCTTGGATAGCCACATTTTGGCATTGCGCCAGCCTTCTCTGTGCTGTCACTATAGGCTTCTTGACGACTTTCTGATGTTGGACGCCTACTTTTGGTTTGAAAATACTTTGCGACAACTGGCTGTGGCCAATCCTACTGGTCCCCCTGCTTCTTTTTTTTTTTTTTTTTTTAATTTAATAGAAGTGCATCAACATTTCATTTCAATGGAAAAGTGAGGTCCCCCTGCTTTTGGCCGTGGGCGCCTGCTGGAGATTGAATTAGTCATGGGGGGCAGTGGTGGTGTAAGTGTCAGGGCCTCGCCACACCACAAAATTCAATGCATCTGCCGCAGAAAGTGGTACGATGCATCCATTGCTATTCATGGTAACGGATGCATCTTGCCCTCCTACGCGGGAAGATGCATTCTCTCGTTTTTCATTTTGACAGTGGTGTGGCGAGGCCCTCAGACTCTGACACGACGACCTAAAAGTATTAAAGAAAACAAAAAAAACAGAAAGTTATGGATGCTCTGGCAGTTCTCCAAAGGGTTCAAATATGGGGACTGATCTAGAGGGGTTAAACTGCAAAATGCCCCGCAAAAAAATGAATAAGGGGGTCTTGGGGTCTGGTCTAATTTTTAGTCGTCTGACAAGGTGCACAAAAGGGGTCCAATTTGGGAACTATTGACGGGTCAACATCTTTTTTTTTTTTTTTTTCACGATGGTTATTGTCAAATGTGTGAAGTATAGGTGATATATGATACGATATGGTCCGATAGCTGAATTTTCAACCATGATGATTTGCAATATGATATGCTCAGATCGCCGAATTTTCATAACGGTCCAATCTGCGAAGTCATTATGATCACCACACCACTAGGTAAAGCAAATCTGAGCCAAGGATCGACTGTTGTCTTTTCCTTGATATTCTTCTTCTTCTTCTTCTTCTTCTTCTTCTTCTTCTTCTTCTTCTTCTTCTTTTTTTTTTTTTTTTTTTTTTTTTTTTTTTTTTTTAAGTTGTCTTTCCCTCATCGGGGGAAAGCCATATATTTTTCTGTCACCTCCATATTTTTTTTAACTGGCATTTTGCCATGTCATGGAACATTTCTTTCTTCACTACCTACCTACCACTACTCCTAAGGCTATACAGGGGTCCCCTGCAAGCATAGCTTTCTACCTCTCTTCGGTGAAGAGAGATTACCTCTCTCGGTGTAGAGAGGTAACGGCATGTTTGCCCCGTTGCCCTAGCATTTAGGGTGCAGGGTTGGGGCCGCCGGTGGGGCCCCGGCTAACACAAGGACAGCAGGAGGGATTGGAAGTTTCTTTTCTTTTTTTTTGAGTGGTCATGAGGGACGCTGGTCCCCGTTTCCAGCAGGTGCTGCCCCCCACCAATAGACGGAGTCTCTGTTTAAAAAAAAAAGAAAGAAAGAAAGAAAGAAAAAAAAAGAGGGACTTAGGAGGGATTTGCAGTGTTTTTGTTTTGTTTTGTTTGTTTCTTTGTGTTTCTTTTTGCTGTAGCCATGAGGGACGTAGGAGGGTTTTGCAGTGGTCATGAGGGAGTTTTTTTTTTTTTTTTTTTTTTAAGTCCAAGGTGTTGTAGATGCCAGTCACTGAGTGCACAGTGATCACTTGGAACTGTGAGCCATGGGTGTCCAGGAAAATGAGACCACCTCCCATCCCATCCTCACGTCAATACTCCTAGCGCACCCCCTATCCCACTATCCTACCTCAGTGTGACCAGCACTCAGGACCATTGTCCTACCATTGGGTAGGCAACTTGGACCGAACAGCAGTGATAGGCACCAGGGCTGATAAGCTGCCCAGCCCTGGTGGAAGCGGAATCGGACGAACCTTGTCGAACGGGAACTTTGGACGCCACCGAGACCTGCCAGTAGCTGTGCCTCCCTTTCTCATCGTCCCCCACCCTTCATCAAGTAGCAGCAGAGGCTATGCCCAACACTCTCCCACACATTCCTCGTCCGTTTTCTTTTTTGTTTTTTTGCCTCCTTGCTACCACTGTCCGCGCGTTTCCACACCACCAGGACATCGTGCAGTCCTTTTGCCCTGTTTCCATGGGGCCACCAGCTCCCTCCCCCATTGCCATGCCAAGCCTTTGCCGAGGCGCGGGAAACGCGTAGCGTTAACGCTAAGGGCCCGCGGCCGATGTATGGGCCAAGTACTGGTGGTTTAAAAGGGACAATCATAGCAATAATTAAGCAAGGGGGCTGCTGAAATAGGGCAGGGCTGATAGATAACGGGTGATCCAAAAACAAAAGGGGAAGGGGGTCACTAGCAGCTCCAAGGGATAACGGAGCCCCGGGATGAGCCGAAATGAGCCATTAATAACCACAGCCCTAGGAATCAACAAACTCCAATCTCTGTGCTACACGATGTATCTATGGGACGCTGGACCCGTTTTCCAGCAGGTGCCGCTCCCCACCAATAGATGGAGCAGCCCGACAGATAAGCCCTCAATTCAGACGGTTCTTGTACCGCCTCAGGAGATGTGGCTCAGTAGTTAGGGCACCGGTTGGAAATGCGCATTGTGGTATGAGGTTGCAGGTTCAAATCCGCAGCCTTGCACATGGACACCGGCAGGGCGTTAGAATGACGCACGGCTGGACACACACCCCCTTGGGATGACGCAGGGTAGCTATTACAGACACTGCCTGCGCACCACCCAAAGGTTGTTCACGGTGTTGTATGTTGGTTCTGGGTTTCACATGGGTCACTTGGGGGTGTTGGTCTTGGGTGTTCTGTTGATCTCCCCAGTCTGGCAAATCACACGTTTGGGCCAATTCCACTGGTCATTCACATGGTACAGTCATTCGATTATATGTTACAAGGTCACGGGTTCGAGCTTGGTTTGGACCTTGGGGGGGTCCCTGTCCAGCTTAACCCATTCTCTCTCTTCGATATACAGAGTATACATAGCCTTCGGACATAACATAGAATTATATATCGCCTATGGGCTATATATACACACATAGCCTTAGCCTTCGGACATAACATAGAACTATATATCGCCTACCGGCTGCATACACGCCTTCGGACATAACATTGAACTACACATCGCCTACGGGCTACGTACACAAAGTTTCCACACATGATACACACATAGCCTTCGGACATAACATAGAACTATATATCGCCTACGGGCTACATACACACACATATATATATAGCCTTCGGACATAACATAGAACTACACATCGCCCATGGGCTACATACACAGGGCTGGGGAGGTCTAGTCACTGGATAAGGGTTTAGTATCTGCAGTAGGTTCAGGTTGGTTGGATAGGGTGCCATTGGGTGCAGTTCCTACTGACATCCGGATAGAACTGTCTGGTGGCCATATATTGGGGTCTTTGTGTTAGCCAGACCCCCACTGGCGGCCCCAACCCTATACCCTAACCATTAGGGGCAAGGGGCAACACGAAATCTCCCCTTCACAGAGAGAGGAAACTATGCTTGCAGGGGTCCTCTAATCTTAGGAGTAGGTCGTGGAAGGTAAAAGAAACAGAAGTTGAGAGAACAATATAGGGGGGGAAAAAAAAAAAAAAAAAAAAAGATAGATGGTTGCTTTCCTTTCTTTTCTTTTTGGGGAAACTGCTCCTGGGTCGCACTTTTAGTTCAAAACGGCAAAAAAAACACTAAATGGCAATGTCCTCGTCGTCGAAGTTCAAAACGGCCAAAAAAACACTAAATGGCAATGTCCTCGTCGTCGAAGTTCAAATAGGCAAAAAAAACCTTATAAGGGCGTCGCTGCACTACTCTCCACATGCACAACAGACAAAAATCATGGCCGTGTATCTTTCCATATTCTAGCAGAAGATTCGCTCTCGTCTTGCGCATTTCGAGAGTAGTGCAGAGAGGCCCTAACAGTGCTGCTTCCACGAATGCATCTGCCCAGAATATTTGCTCGGTTCGTTCCTTGTTGTGTTGTTGTTTTTTTTTGCTGCTGACACTTGATTTCGTGCCCTGCCAAAGAGCAGGGCGTTTTCCACGGAGAACAGACGTGCAGACGACAAAAAAAAAAAAGGGACAGCTGACACTTGCCAAAAAAAAAAAA
>BFEA01000691.1:59146-71421 GCA_003427395.1 Chara braunii | reverse complement strand
AAAAAAAAAAAAAAAAAACACAGGAACCGCTCACAACACACGCAATACACAACCATCTGCCGATGTGGCCACGTCGCTGGACCGCGCAGTCTTCGCCACCCTTATCGTTCGATGCGGTGAGAGATGTTTCCGCACCTCCGCCTTGACGAACTGCTGCGCAGGACCTGGCACCTCACCTATTCGCCACACCCCCCACCCCCAGCACCTGGCGACACCCGTCCCGCCTCTGCGCTACCGTGTCCACTTGAAGGCGCACGCTTCGTCCACTCGTCACCACCGTCGACGAAGCGCCGACGATGCGCACCAACCCGCTGCCACCTTTGGGCGAGATAACGTGTCACTTGCCATCATCTCCATCGTCATCCGCCGTGGGCCCGCTGCCGATCCACCCTTATGTAAGTTGGGTATAATGGGATTACTCACAGAAGGAGCATGAACTATTGTTTGTTAAAAGAACTTGGGATGGTGGCTCAAAGTCAGAATACCTAAAGTTATAGAGCGTTCCGACTTGACCAGCTATACACAAACAGAAGACACAACTACTTCTCTCTTCTTTGGGCGTACAACTAGACCACTCCAATCGCCTTGAACTGGTTAAATAGCCAAGTTATATATACCTCTATGAACTTATACTTCAAAGGGGACATAGGGCTGAGCCGCTCAACTTAGAACATTTCTCAGCCTGCCCAGGTTTACTTCCATTTATATCTGTTAGTTATACTCTCTTCAATTGTGATAAGCTATAGTCAGGCTACCTAAACTTATAGAGCGGCATGACCAGCCTGTTCGTAATAGCATAGTAATATAGTATAATCAAATTATATCCATTGGGTTCCAACATGTGCGAGGCATTGGGTCAGACTACCTAAACTTATAAAGCGGTCTTATCCTCTGCCAGGTTGGTTCCTCTTTGATCCAATTTGTGCGAGGCAGTGGGGCAGGCTACCTAAACTTATAGAGCGGCTTGTCCCCTGCCAGAATTATTCCCTCAGAACAAAACACGAGAAGGGCTGAACCACCTAAACTTATACTGCGGTTCAGACTTCCTCGTTCAAAACCAAAAAAACTGACAGAACTCCCAAACAAACAAGGCGACCCAGGGTACCTAACCTTATAGAGCGCCTTGAGCCCCTGAAAATCCAGCACAATCAACCCTCGCAAGTCAGAGCAGTCAGGTCACCTAAACTTATAGAGCGTCCTGACTCTCCATACAGTTCACAGCACTAGGTCTCCCCAAACTTATAGGGACATCCCTGCCTCCAGAGCTTCAGGCTACCTAAACTTATAGAGCGGCCTGAGACTCCATCCAAGTCAAAAATAAACAAAGCGCTGTGCTTCCCCAAACTTATGGAGACCTCCCAGCCTCAATGACCCAACCAGGCTGCATACAATACTGCCTTTCTCCCAAGCTTTCCTCAGATGCAATCTGTTTCATTCACAATCTGCTTTCAGGCAATCAACAACCTAAAACTGAGATCGCCCGTACATTCCTTTACTTCAATTAGACTAATATCCTGAGAGTCAAACTCTAAACCAAGTACGGGGTCCACACAATACACTCAGTCAAAAGTAGAGAGATGTACAAGTAGGGGCTATAGCTGGGTTTATAGAGGGAGTCAGGGGATTACCACTCAGTTCCCTGCCTCCAGGGCTCCGCCTGAGTCCCAGCAGAGCTCCCACAATCGGTGGGGCAACCTCCCACGAAGGCCTTGGCGCGGGTTACGGGCCACACGCCCGCCTGCCGCCTTCCTCTAAGAGCGAAAGGACCAGACTTAGAGTAAGAAGGGCAGGATGAAAAGTGGTAAGACTCTCAGACTCAGGAAGGACACACTCAGACTCAAGCGAGAACACTCAGACTCAAGCGAGAGGGCCTTCGATCCTTCAACGCCTAAGAGCCTCACAATGGCGGCCAAAAATGTGACAGCTTGGTCAACCTCTCAGTCAAACTGCCAAGTCTAAATCCCCTGACGACTCTCCAAGTCTGCAGCAATGGACCCACCCCGCTTTCAGAGCCTCGTCACTTCCCTGAGCCTGTCCGCCATAGCGCCACAGGCTGCAATAGTCAGCGGTAATCGATCAACAGGTGCCAACAGGTGGCCTCCACCCGCCGGTCACAGCCCACAGGCAACTATAAGCAGCAGCAGCCCACAGTCGGTAGAAACAATCCAAATAGGGTCCGCCGTAACAGCAAGCAGCCGCTGCGCAGTCCTTGGCAACCGTAGCCGACCGCTCGTAGTAACAGTTCACACTGTTAACAACAGTTGTTGCGATATGTAGTAGCACCCGGCAACCACCAGGAGTGAACACGCACCCACCGTTCTCGGCGGTATAGATCTGCAGTCGCCATCGTGGTACCCTGCGGCCCACAATCCACAGTAGCACACGGCAGTGGCCATAGCCTATAGCAATCAGCAGCCCTCGCCCCCAGTCCGTTGGTACAGCCGCAGCGCAGTTCTACTGTAACTCGTTTCTCGGCCTTTAGCATCTGCCCCCCCCCCCTTCTCTCGCTGCCTACTACTTCAATCATCAGTCGAGCAGGGCCTTAGCGGTCCTCTGCCAACCCAGTCCTGACATTCAGTCAGTACCTCCCTGTGGCTCGACCTTCAGTCCATCACGCACYGCCCGCTACASAAGTAGCTCACCCCGTACCCCTGCCGCGCGGTCTAACGTCTGTGTCCGTCCGGCATGATCTCCTGCCGCCGAGGTGAGCTTTCCACCAGTCGACTAGGTATGCCTCCGGTGTCGCGACCGGCCTCGYGTCCCCCCCTGCCACYRGGACCAYCAGGGTCGACTGAATCCCCKTCMTGAACACAGTCAGATACATTAGCGCTCTATGACTTCTGAAACCGCCCGGCCACAAGAAGACAATCCTGAGCAAAACAGACGTCGCCACACCAAAGGTAAGTACCTTTCACCCTCCCCTATCAGGTTTCGTCGAGGCTGAACCCGCTATTGACTTCCTACTCCCGTTCCTCTCCTCCCCTCGCCACTCCGCTCAACCTCCTGCCACCACAGCGCCCAGACCATCGCTCTATCTCCCAACCCAAAACCGCCAATCGACTCACGACGCCCAGAATTCTCGGTCTAGAGCTTTTTCTTTACGCAAATGGCTGAGTGTTGACCGAAACCCCTCACCTCCGCTCTTCATCCTCTTCCCTCTCCGCCATCCCCTGCGCCCCCGGCGTCGTCTCTCGTCCAAGTTCACCCGTCGCCGGCCCCACTGTCCGCTGCATCAGCCGGCCCGTCCCTCCGACCTCACCACCCCGTCTGACGTCGTGTTGACGCCAACGTAGAGCACCTCCTGCCCTAATCGCTAAATGTACCCGGGCTCTGAGTGGCTGGTCCAACAGCCTGTGGGCTTCGATAAGCAACCGCTCGGCCGCCGGCCCCTCTCTTTTTATACCTTCCGCCGCCCACGCGGGGACTACACGACTCTCCTCCACGTCACTTAGCTACCGGAAGCCCTGAGGGACTCCGGCCTTTTGCGGGTCAGGCGACTTCTGGCGCTACTCCGCCTGAGAACTGCGGTGTGCGCGAATTTGGCCTCCTTCCGGGGCCGAATTCAGGTACGCGCGAGCCCCCCCCCCCTTTTTTTTTTCCTCCGCTCCCAGGCCCATCACCCTTGCGGAGGGGCTACGCTGACCTTCTTCGCATCGTCCCAATCTAAATGGGTGTGCCGAAGGCCTTCGGCCCGGGGCAGTGCTCGCAGCCCTTCACCGCCTGAACGGCTGTCAGTGCCGCTTTACCTTTGTTAATTCCGGCTGCACCTGGCGCCGACACGTGACAGGTTCGTTTGGAATTTCTCTCCCCATATATTTGCTACCCCCGACCCTTTTTGCACGCGCGTGCCCTGCATCACGCCCGGGTTCACCCCCCCTCGGACTTCCCCTCATTAACCACGCAGACTTTTCTTTTCCTCCCTCGGCTTCTTCCCACGGACGATCCGCCCCGCCCGCTTAGTTCTTCCCGCATGGGCCTGGCCCCCCCTTCGGGCTTCATACATGCGGATCTCGCGCAGGGGATCGCGTGAATCTTCTCTGTATTGTTTCGATTTCAACAGAGGTTCCGAAGGACTCGGGGCCAGGCTGGCGCATCTTGGCCACCACAGCAAGCAACCGTCGGTCGGGTCCCTCCGTGGGCCCCCTTTTCGTACGTACCCGGCGCGATCTGCGTCCGGGCTCATTCCAAGCTTATACAATGGTCAAACAACTCCACCCCGCCTCCCTTTCTCCCAAACGGCCGCGTCAGCAAGTTGGCCGGCCAAAAAAACAAACAACAAAAAGGAAAAAAGCAAAAGGGGAAGGAAACAAAACAACAAAATAAGACAAAACAAAGGTGAAATTGAACATACGCCCCCAGGACAGCTTAGACGAAGAGGGGTCGCCAAATGGGTATGCGCCGCGGGCCATACCAAGACCCCCCTCTTGTCCTGTGACGCGGGCCCGCGATCGGACTGCCCCTGCAAAACCAAAGGGGGATAGTCCCGCGGGACCGTCAACCCCTCTTCCTCGTGCTGCTTCGTCGCTCCCGCGCTGCCGTCCATTGGCCTCGATCCCCATACCTCCACCAAGACAGTCCAGTATCGTAACCAGTAGGGCTAAGCCCAAGCCTGGCACCAGCAGTCGTGGCCTTCCATATGAAGTGGTACCGCGTGGCACTACGGGTCAAGATACCGCCCCTGGTCACTCCGTCAGCCGTTATTTATGCCCACGACCCCTAAGTGTCTGCGCCAGCCCACCAGCCTGTACCATAGCTGCCGCGTGCGCCTTCCGGCGCCCTGCCCTACCATCAGCCGCGCACGCCAGCCAAAGACAACCCTTCCTTCCTTAATCAAATTCATGGCCCAGTGTGGGCCGGTCAACTACCGGCTGCCCAATCAATCAGAAAAATCCCACGCGTGCTTTAAAATTGCTCGCCCATATACTCCCTACCGGGGCCAAGCAGACCCTTGCCCGCATGCGGACGACCCTTGTATTTTTCCGCACAGGCACTCAAAATCCAGGTTAACCGAGCCTTTTTGTCACTTGCAAAAACCAGGGCGGATACCCTCGTAAGGGTATTCGCGCCGACAGCTTACCGGACCATATTAAACGACGTCCTCGTCGCTTCGCCAAATCAGAAAGCTATAAATTCATTCATACTCCAAATGCTGATGAGATTAGAACCAATCCGATTAGCCGACAGACTCAGGGGTGAGGCCTCTATCAAACCGTGCCAACACAACTATATGCGGTCAGGGTTTCAACCTGGGTCTCCATTGTCCTGACACCAGGACGCCGGTGTAATACGCATCAATACTACAACATAAGTTCCAAAGGCCCCCAAACCATCCTCTTCCCCTTTCGTCCTAGACAACCGTCGGCCTCTCGTTGGGTGTCCCAGTTAGCCTCTTTCTCTTAAGCAGAGCCATAACTAGGGACGCGGGCTTTGAATGAGACCTGTGAAGGCACTCTCGCCTTTTTCCAGCAAATTCCTTACAATCAAACAAAATACACGCGTATAAGCTTATAGTCTCTCTCGGCTTTCTCTGCAGTCGAGTACAGAAACGCCAGGTCCTCATCTGGGCCCACCGTAGCCTAGCTGATCGCGCCAGGTCTACGGCCCACCGCGTTGTTACCTTAACGGCGGTATCCTCTCGTTTGCTATACAACGACAGGCGTTTTTCCTGATAATCAGTCAATCAGGACTTTCCAAAAGACTCGACTCCTATCCCGCGGGGTAATTTCTTTGGGGCGGGCAACTCCCCTTAAACTCTTACCTCGCGGGCCCGCAGCCAGGTTGTGCCGGCTTGCAGCCACCTACTAGGGGTTGCGCCCAGGTGGCACTAAACTTTACCGTTAGCTTGGTATTCCTTTAAATATGTCTCAGAATTAGCACAGGTGACCCGGCGGGGCATCACAAACAATTCACAGGCCATTGTGGGACTACGTAGGGGTTTGAAGGCATTTACCGACCCTCCTATAATAGGCACGGCATCCTTCGCTCAATCACAAACAGTCTCCCCGCCGGATCCACAAGGCCGCGGGTCCTGACTTGATCAGGGGCAGCAGTCGCCCACCCTGAGGCATCTCTCGCCCTTTTCAAACATTTCAATCAAACATGGTTCCCTCTCGTTAGGCTTTATCAACGTAAATAATGCTTTCCATACTAGTCAATTTTTACCCACCCTTACTTAGTAAAGGGTGCCTCTCATAAAAGATCTCGTATTCACCCCTCCCCCTCTTTGTTCGGGATGAATTTTCGCGCGGCCTCTTCCAAAACCATAAAGGGGCCCCAGCAATAACACAATTCTCATCCTCTAGAATCATGAGGGGGTCTTAATTACCAAACAAATCAAACTGAGGGACCATCCTCTGGGTCCTTATACAACTTAGACAACGACGTTTAGTATGGCCAAGCATGCAAATTTTAGAATCCATCAATCCTGTAGGATTCCCACAATTTTTCACAATCAGGCTGCACTCCCCCTCCTTATACTCTGCCCTCTCGTCCGCTTGCAAGCAGGTGTCTTTCCACGTTAAGGTGCCTCTGCCATATGTCAATCACGACCTCTTTCAGGCACTGTTTGGTTCTGATCTTTCTGTAGGTTGCTTTCACAGAAAGGTCAGAAAAAGGGTATTCTTGTACTCTTCATACGTTAACAGTAAAATCCACTTATAGGATGCTTCGCCCTAAAATTCTTTTAAAGGACAAGGTTGAAGAAAGATGGATGAAGCATCTTAATGCAAATAAAAAATCACTAAGGAAGGTAAAATGGTTTAGTAAGACCAAAATTAAACCAGCAAAAGTGGCTTCATTACAATGGCAAATAGAGCATAGATGTCTACCCACAAATGACTGGCTTATAGATAGAACGACCTTGGAACAGAGAGGGATAGCGCTTCCATGGTGTAAATTTTGTAAATCAACATTTCCTTCCAAGTTAATTCCGGAAACAATCGAGCATGTATTCTTACAGTGCCCTGGGGCAATTTGGCTATAGAGATGGTGGGACCATATTTGGTCTTATTTGGAAACAAAAGTCCAATGACCATGAGACTGGAGAGCCCTTCTTCTGGAAACCTGGTCCCTTGAATTTATTGATGAATTCTCACAAAATGTATTCAATATGGGTAGGAGAGCGGTTTTATGGGCAATTTGGATGAGAAGATGTACGAATGAAATGGAAGGAGCCAGACTAGATGGACCAGAATTCACTGACACAATTAAGCAACAAATTCAAACTGATATCAATATAAAATGGGAACAGTCTAARGAAAAAATAAAATTTATATCCTCACCAAAGGAAATCCTGCAGCACATTCAACGATTCAACCAATGCTGGCTAGGAGGAACCCAGAGGGGGAAAATGGGGAAAGTTGAATGGGAAGGGGCAAGGAAAGAAGAAGAGGAAGAGCTGAGAAGGGATTATAAGCTTGTGTTTAATGACTGGACAATGATTGATCCAACTATACCTTTACGTTCACTTTCAGATTTCCCAGACCCTTTTCCCCCCTCAGCATTAAGTCTGGTCCCAAGGGCCTGGTTTGGGTATGAATGAAATCAAGAGGATATTCATGATAGCCACATTTAGGTTAATTAGGTAGATAGATAAGAAGGGAAGAGTGCTAGAATGAACCAGATAGATATGGCGCCCTAATGGGGTGAAGAGGCACTTCTCATCCAACTCTATAGTTCAAGCATAATGTTCTTTCATTCATGTATTCATGTATTCAAGGGACGCTGGACCCGGTTTCCAGCAGGTGTTGCTCCCCACCAATAGATGGAGCGGCCCGCTAGGCAAATCCTCAATCCCGATGGTTCTCTTACCACCACCAGGATAGAGGTCTTGCACAAGGGCCTTTCGGAAAAAAAAAAAAGAAAAAAAAAGAAAAAAAAAAGGGTCAACCAATGCTGTGGAGGTAGACTGCCCTGGTTTGTGTCATTCTTCATGGGTCCAGATCCACTCCAGCGGGTCTATGGGTAAGTCTTGTATAACTGCCATTTCGTCAAAATTGACATCTTTTATTTTTTAAACGAAATTGAAACTGAGTTTTTTGGCCGAAAACTCGTCAAAACTTGTTGTTCCTGCGGGTCTGGCGTTTGTAAAACACTGGACCCCCTGGCTGTACATCGACCTAGCTTGAGACTAGGTACCTCCAGGCAGTCCTGCTTGGAGGTGCCTGGTCTCAAGCTAGATCCATGTACAGCCAGGGGGTCCAGCGTTTTACAAACGCTTGATCCTCAGAAACAACAAATTTTGACGAGTTTTCGGCCAAAAAACTTAGTTTCAATTTCGTTCAAAAAATAAAAAATGTCCATTTTGACGAAATGGTCGTTGTATGACCATCTCCGGCATGAATGCCCTTTGGTTCTCCCCTTTCCCAATAATCCTAATTCTGTATAGGGTCACCTTCGATACCCATTGGAGGGGGTCCCGACTTCCAACTAAAGGTCCGTCTTCCTTTACCTGATACCACTCTATCAATACATCCTCTGATCGAACTTGGTGAACAAAACCCACTCTATTCGTCACCCCGTCCTTGGAAACCCAGTCCCCTTCCTGTAACAGTGACCCTTTGCGTAAGATGAGCCACCATCCCACTGGGAGGGCTTCCGTGATCTCTTCCACTGCTAATTCTATATTATGACAATATCTCAGGCTCTCCTTCATCACCATCGGGCTCTTCCAATCGTTCTTCTCGGCGTCCCACAGGTCTCTCACGCGTGTTACCCCATTCTTCACCCATCCTTTCCACAAGGTTTCAGAACTACAATAGATCTGGCTCTGACCATTGGTGATCCAGCGGTTGCCAAAGAGGGGTTGTCTTGCCACCTCCTCCCACTTGGTTGGGGGTGGACGGCACGAGGGTGACGGCGGAGGAAGTCTCCTCCAAGTTTTTAACAGACGGGGCCAAAAGTCGTCCCCCCGCCTCTCCCCGCCTCGGGGGCGACGTGGAACTCTCCAATAGCGATCATCCAACCACTGGAGCGGATGGACGGTGGGGGGGGGCTCGGGGGCAAAGCGAGCAATCTGTTGAAGGGCAGGGGGTCTCCACACTAGCGGGTTCGCGAAAATCAACCTCACGATCCTTTGAAGGCGTGGGGGTTTGAGTAAGGGGGTCTAATATGCCGAGCCCCCCTTTTGTCTTGGGTTGGGTAACCGAGTCCCACGCGACCTGGCTGATGGCGTGGGGGTTTTCGCTATCGCCTCTCCAAAGGTAAGCTGTCACTTTCCTCTTCAGGGATTTTAGGGCCCCTTCGCTCAATGGCCAAAGAACAACCTTGTACCATAGGGATGCCAAGACCACATTGTTAATAACCAGCATCCGTCCAAAGAGTGACGTATTCTTATGGTTCCATTGGGAGAGTTTAGCAAGGGCCGAGGTTGAGATCCATTCGCCATTCTCCGAGGTCTTTCCTTTTGCAGACATCTTGATACCTAAAACCCGGATTGGGGTCCCCTGGGGGACCCATGTGACCTGCTGTCTTTTCGAGGGGTGGCCCCCTTGGTGATGGAGCCACCAGCCTCACGTTTTTTGTCCCCAGTTTACAGCCATGTCAGAGAGGGTGCAGAATCGATCCATTAGCCTCTGAATTTCCTTCATGTTATTTTGTGTAGCATCAACCATGATCGTAAGGTCATCTGCAAACAAGGAGCACACCGGGATCGCATCCTCTGGGATGCCTACTATCCGAATTCTCGCCAGATCCTTGCTGTGCCGGAGGTTGGCTGCTAATGCTTTCATTATGATGATGAAGAGGAAAATGGCAATGGGGTCGCCCTGTCTTACTGAGCGCTGCAACTTTATTTCTGGAGCCAGGGACCCATTTATCTGCACCCTCGTGGTTGCGTTCAGATGTAAGATGTTTATCCACCGCCGAAAGTTTGTTCCGAAGTTTAGTCTTTCTAGACATCTATCCAAGAATAGCCAGTCGACATGATCGTACGCTTTTTCGAAGTCAATGAAGATGAAGGCTGCATTGCTCTTGGATTGCTGCGCCAGGCTAATCATCTCATTGACCAGCAGTATGTTTTCCTGGATATTTCTATTGCGGATAAACCCCGTCTGGGCCGGATGGATAAGATCCTCGATTACTTCGATTATTCAGTTTGCCAATGCTTTGGACAACATCTTGTAGACTACCGTCAAAAGGGTGATAGACCAGTAGTTCCGTATATTCATTTTGTCCCCTTTTTTGTGGAGCAGAGATAGCACCCCTTGCCCCGCCAATTCCCCCAAATCCCCTGGCTCCCAGCCCGCTTTATAGAACTGCATCAAGTCACTACTGAAGAGGGGCCACATAGTTTCCCAGAACTCTTTCGGGAACCGATCAAGACCAGGGGTTTTCTCTTCGTCCATTTGCATAAGCGCTGTCCAAATTTCCTCCTTAGTGATATGGCGGTCTAATTTGTCATTCTACGAAGGAGAGAGGCGGTTTTCCATCGGGCGCAGGAATTCGTCCATCTCTGTAAGACGGTCGGCCTCTAGCTGCGGAGGGACGTGAGAAGAGAAAAGGTCCTTATAGAAGGATCTAGCGATCCTTACGCAGTGGGCTGTGGTTATGGCCAGTTCGTCGGTCGCGGGGTCTAGAAAGGCCTCAATGGTATAATCTGGACAGCTAGACACGCCAAAGTCTTTCGGAGGGAAGCAACTCCAGTACAGCAGTCCTACAATCAGATAAAATCAGCTATTAGATTAGTATTGATAGCTGACTGGAGAACAAAAGGATTGGTCTGGTTCTCAAAGACATGGGCAAAAAACGGAGCTTTTGCTTCAATTTCTATGGATGGAAAAATGACATTTGCGTAGTGGTTGCTACAGGACATGTAAGAGTAGTGTAGATTCTTCCTTCTCTGAACTAATCTGCGAGGGGCTGCTGCCGGGTTCAATGGTTTTGGCTCGCAACGTGGTGTTGCCACGGTCCGTATATCTTCGTTGTTCTGGTTTTAGAGATGGTCGAGTGTGTCGACCACATGGCGACCAGTCTGCTTGGAAAAGCCGACGAAGGAGGAGATGAGGTTTGGAGGAGGGAGGGGGGGTTTATGAATTGGTGGGATCTTGCTTCCCCCCGTAACTGCTGTTCTCCTAGGCGTGGTCTGACAAAATCTTAGTCTGCCGATTATCTTGAATTAGTTTCTGATTTCGATCTAATTTTCTTTTCTTGATCCCTATATGCCTATGCTCTCGACAGTCATCTCCTGCTACTTGACTAAATTTTTTGCTCTAATTTTTTTCTCTCCTTGGTTCTTGATCTAATCTTCAAGTTGTAATTTCAATTGTGAACCCTAATTCTGTTTCTCCAATCGGTAGGAGTTTTTGGCTTCGATAATCTGTATTAGTTTTGCCAACACTCTTGTTAAATTCCCAAATCATTTTAGCTCTCAAATATCTCCCTAAAAAGCTTCTATTAACATTTCTGCCAAATATTCTTGCTAAACGTTTCTCAAACTGTGGTTTGGGATTCTGATTCGAAAATCCTTTACGGATATCCAAACTTATAATTCGCATAATCCTTGGTGAATTTTGCCACTCAATTGTTTCCTTCTCAGTGAACGAATGAACTTTATTCTCTTCTGGAATTCTGATACAAACTCGTTTCGCCTAAATCATCCTTGGAATTTATATCCCAATCCATTGACTGTAGGGACTTGATTTTTTGCTTGATTTCTGATATAAACTCGTTTGGAATTTACATCCCAAGATCTTGCTGCTCATAATTTTCATTTAGTTTTGCCTAATTTTGCTCGTTTTCCCTTAAGGAGGGGACTGTATTGAGGGGGTAGGAGGATATGAGGGAGGGACAGGACGCGCTCTGTGGGAAGGGGCTAACTGCAGAGTGGAATTAGGGCATAGCAACAGGGAGATGGTGGCTCCACTGTAGTAAGTCTTGCCGGAATAAGGTTGGGTGGGTGTTGGTGGTGGGCAGTATCAGTTCCCTTCTTAGGGTGTTCCCCTATTTGAGCTGCTTTTCGCACGGGGGGTTGAGAAGGCTGTGGGGTAAGAGGAGGGTAGGGGGGTGACCGAGGGGGGACTGTTGGTTTTTGTTAGTAGGTCAGAAGGAAGGGGCTGGGACGACGCAGGCCGGTGCTGGAGTGGTTTTGCTCTGTGACCCGGAGAGGAGCATGAGGCCTGGGGAGTTCTGTCGAGGGAGGAAGACAGAACCRGCACTTTCGACGTGGCCGTAGCTGGGGTGTATCCCTGTCACCTTATTGGGGCGTGCGGCTATGGGGAGTTGCCGAGGGTGGAAGGCACTCCTCACCATCGTCGCTAGGTTGGTCGGTACTGGGGCTC
>BFEA01000690.1:747003-762277 GCA_003427395.1 Chara braunii | reverse complement strand
CACCTTCTTCCACCTCCACCTCCTTCACCCACCCACCATAGCCAAGCACCTTCACACCTCCTTCCACCTCCACCTCCTTCACCCACCCACCATAGCCAAGCACCTTCACGCTTTTCTTTTTTTGCAGATCTGAATTCTGCAAAGTCTGTGTGTCTGCTGCAAATCCAGAATTTGCAACTCTGAGTTTTCCTGATGGTTCGGACGTCAAGGCCACGCAAGTAGGTAGGGGCTGGAAACCTAGGGTCCACCATAGCCAAGTACCTTCACACCTTCCTCCACCTCCACCTCCTTCACCCATCTGCCATAGCCTTGCGCACCTTCACACCTTCTTCCACCTCCACCTCCTTCACCCATCCACCATAGCCAAACACCTTCACATCTTCTTCCACCTCTGCCTCCTTCACCCATCCACCATAGCCAAGTACCTTCACATCTTCTTCCACCTCCACCTCCTTCACCCATCCGCCGTATCCAAGTACCTTCACACCTTCTTCCACCTCCAACTCCACCCATCCACCATAGCCAAGCACCTTCACACCTTCTTCCACCTCCACCTCCTTCACCCACCCACCATAGCCAAGCACCTTCACACCTCCTTGGACCTTCACCTCCTTTACCCATCCACCATAGCCAAGCACCTTCAACACCCTCTTCCACCTCCACCTCCACCCATCCACCATAGCCAAGCACCTTCACACCTTCTTCCACCTCCGCCTCCTTCACTTATCCACCATAGCCAAGTACCTTCACACCTTCCAACTCCACCTTCTTCATCCATCCGCGATAGCCAAGCACCTTCATGTCGTCTTCCACCTCCACCTCCTTCACCCACCCACCATAGCTATGCACCTTCACACCTTCTTCCACCTCGACATCCTTCACCCGTCCACCATAGCTAAGCACATTCACACCTTTCACCTCCACCTCCTTCACCCATCCACCGTAGCTATTCACCTTCATACCTTCTTCCACCTCCACCTCCTTCACCCATCCACCACAGGCAAGTGCCTTCACACCTTCTTCCACCTCCACGTCCTTCACCTATCCACCATAGCCAAACACCCTCACACCTTTTTCCACGTTCACCTCCTTCACCTATCCACCATAGCTATGCACCTTCACACATTCTTCCACC
Organism: Chara braunii; assembly: GCA_003427395.1. NCBI lineage: Eukaryota > Viridiplantae > Streptophyta > Charophyceae > Charales > Characeae > Chara > Chara braunii. Next base: position 761,142 of record BFEA01000690.1, on the reverse strand, counting down.
TCCACCTCCTTCACCCGTCCGCCATAGCCAAGCACCTTCACACCTTCTTCTTCCCCCTCCGTCACCAACCAATGCCGCGGTCCAAGGCAAATAGGGCAGCTAGTCGTTGAAGAGGTCATAGGTAGGATGGTGGGACGAGTAGGGGGTAAGTTGGATTAGGCTTAGGGGATCTCTCTCTCTCTCTCTCTCTCTCTCTCTCTCTCTCTCTCTCTCTCTCTCTCTCTCTCTCTCTCTCTCTCTCTCTCTCTCTCTCTCTCTNTCTCTCTCTCTCTCTCTCTCTCTCTCTCTCTCTCTCTCTCTCTCTCTCTCTCTCTCTCTCTCTCTCTCTCTCTCTCCCCTCCTCCTCCTCCTCCTTCTTCTTATGCTCCAAAGACTATCTTTTCCTTCTCTCCCAAAATCTCGAGGTCGACCCTCACCCTCTCCCCCTTTTTTCTCTTGGCATGCGAGTAACCCTTTCATCACTCACTTGTTACATTGCCAGGGTACGAACGGAAAAAAAAACTTTGAATCTCACCTGGTGGAAGAAGAGGGCAAAGGGAGGGTTGCTGGCCCCTTGTGCCACCAAGAAGAAAAGAGAGAAGAGAGCTTGACAAGCTTGACGAGTGACAAAGTCCGCGAAAAGGCTAAAAAAAGTTGCCAAGTAAAAGAAAGGTTAGTTGACTCAACCAGAACCCCGACTGCATGACTAAGAGAAGATGATGGTTTGGATAAAGGAAACAAAATTAGAAGGGAAAGTACCCAAGGACATGGAAATTAGGCATGTGGGAGGGACTATTTGTTGACCCCAAATGGGGATTGTATCTGTTTGCATTGTGATTGAGTGTTCAGGTGAGTAGCTTTGGGATGTCTTGAGCTGGACTGAGGCCGGGTATGTCGGGCGGCAAAGGGAAAAGGGGAACAAAAGCTAAGCGGTTGTAAATGTAACCTATGCTCCTAAGTGAGACATGTTGTGCATGTTGCTTTGAGTATGAATGAAAAGGAAAAGGCAGGGCGTGTATGAGTGAGACCTTCTGACACTGGTGTTTGCTTGTTCTGGGGAGGCATGTGACAAATCGCAGGTCGACCCTTCCTCTTCGTTTAAAAGAAGGGCTTCGGTTACCTGGCAGGCGGTTGGCGCTTGCAAAGAAAATCCCACAGCGGAGTGATCCGACCGGATGGGTGTTTTTCTCTTTACTTCATCTGGGCCTAGGGGGCGCTTGCGCTAAACACTTGAATTGCTTTAAGAAACCAACATGAACACAATGGTCATCAAGAAGGAACAATCCTGCCCTATGAAACGACAGACAAAGGAAGATAATGAGAATGAAGGGAGTTGTTAGGCTCCAAGAAAAACTAGCTCACCCTTGAAGAGGCTCACGAGAAGGAACCTGCCACTGTGTATGGAAAATAGGGGGAGTGACACACACTGTCCTGAGAGAGAATGTGAGGCATGGGTAGGATGCGCTGGATGCATCAAGGGAAAGACACTTGTTTTATGTGTGTCCCACTTCGAACTTGCGAATTGCTTGACGGAAATTGAGTGTCCTGCCGACGGAAAGGAAGGAAGAGGGCCTGAGTCAGCCGGGGCGGGTTGTGAAACTTCGTTTCCCATGGGTGATCCTTTTGTCTCATGTTGGCAGGAGTTGGTCTCGTCGAGTTGACTAGTAGCATTCTCTCCAGGGTGGACCGAACATGGCTCAGCACCTTGCCCGTCGAGATGCGAAACGTCTCCTCGGACGGGGCAGCTGCTTGTCAGCAGACGGAGGAAAGACCACTACATATGGGGCAAGGAGGGTGCCCTGGGGACGATTAGTAGCTTCCCAAAGTACAGCATGGGGAAAGAAAAATCCTAACGGACCAAAGAATGTGAATGCCCGGACGACTAACCTTTACTCCTACCGATGATACACGGGGTGATTCTCGGTAACAGCGGGGGCGTGCAAGGGCGGCAAGAAGGGATGGGGTACTCTGGGCAAACGGAGAGGGGTGATAACCTGTGCCGAAGTTGAGGTACTGCGCTTGTGACAGTTGAGCTGCACTTGAGGTATGGGATAAAACTCTGTCGAAAGTACCAATGGAGAGACTATATTGGGAAAAAGGTCGGTGAGGAGATGACCAGCCTGTGTGTGAGATTGCCTGCATTTTCTTTTTTGTAATCCTCCTCTGTGAAGCTTGGTTGAGATTTGAGTTGTTGGGCAGGGCGAAGATTCTAGTTTATTCCCACCTCCGACCTAAGTCCACACGAGTGAGTGAAGATCGTGAGGAAGGAGATAGAGGTAAACTTTAAATGGAACCTAGAAAACGAATGTGAGTGAAGGGGACCGATCAAGGGTATCCGAGGAAGGAAGGAGCTTGGGAATGGGGAAGTAGATTATGCTAGACCTTGATGAGGGGTCTGAAAATATTCTCATCCAGGATATAGACTGACCAAACCTAAGGATCGGGGTCGATGCTCGGTTGTGAAAAACAGGGATCGGGTGTTGAAACCAAGATAGCGCGGTGACTATCGTCTCCAATTTATTCAAGCGGACCGGAAATTCCAGTAGATATAAAGGACGGGGTATCCATCGTTTTGCCTGAAGAAGGGACCTGGACAGATCTAGAGCCAACATATCAGACCGTGATGTTAGGCGAAGGGGATGCCTTCCTTTGGATAGAAACTTTGTAGACCAAGATTAGCCTGACGCAGCTGACGCCGAGTTTGACAGATCAAGAATTTCGGGGGACAGTGGAAGCACGGGGGTGGATTTATCTATTCCAGGAAGGGGAGAACGCGATGGTTGTTGACTCGGCATCGAGGATAGTCCCGTACAAACTATTTAGACGGGTAGAACGGGAAGTAGTATGGGCGGCGTGTCGGCTGGCGAAAATGGAAATGGACGAGATAGACGTGCGGGTGGAACTCGGGGATAGAGGGAATGTGAGGTGTCCACTTAGAACGATGAGGTGTGTGTTTCCTTCGTTCGTGGTATACGCTGTTTTCAGAAACCGGAGCAGGCTAATACATATATGCCAGTCCATGACAAACCTCGGACTGTACCAATGTGCCAGGCAAGATTTCTTTCGGCTATCGGTTGAGGTGGGACCCTTCGAAAGGAATTGGGCAAGAGAACTAGCGGAGATGTTGAACTGCCTTAGCATAGACGAGGTGTACGTTCCGAGCCCCATGCATTGGAAAATAGTCTACCAAAATGTGGCGATAGGGAAAACATTCTGGAGGGATAAGGGAATTGTTTCATGAAGAGGAAGATGACCTCATCGACGAGGAGGGGGACAATGAGATAGAAGACTGGGATCTATGAGAAGGGGGGTTTACAGACATGGGGTGAAATGTGTGGTCAGCGCTGTGCAGGTAACGAAATGGCTAGAGAACAACGCCTGGACGATTGCATGTTTAGAGGATGGAAACCAAGGCAACTCAAATAGGAGGGGTAGAAATGACCCTGCCAATAAGAAATGAATGGAGGGGAACTATTTGTGACTGGGTAGGAGTGAAAATCGTGTTTGAACTCTGGTATCTATGGGTGCCAAGGATGTGGAACCCGATAAGAGAAGAAGAGGGGTGGGACGAGATAGTCGAGAGAAATGTGGAGTCCCTCGGAACGGTCTGCCTGTCACAAAAGGGTTGACACTTGTTTTGCATAACATTGGCAGGATCCAATGTGGATCTTAAGGGAGACCGACCAGTGGACCAGCAGCAAGGCAGAGGAATTCACCAATGAAGGATGGGATGAGATAAGCAACAAAGTTGTAATGGGAGGATAGGAGGAGCTCAGGCTGCCATGTCAGTTAGCCCAGGCCTGGTACCGTATTTTGTGGCAGACCGGTTGGGAGGATACAAACATATTTACAAAGTAGCGAAGTCCCTAGACGAGATTGACCTGGAATTTTCGTGGCTGGTCGATGCTTTCTACAAGATCTCGCTAGAAGAAGGACCTTTCTACGACGGTAGAGCCAAGGAGGTCGTCGACATCTTGAAAGTTGTCAGGGACGACCGAAGTGAGGTGGACGACGAAACAAAGGATGATATACTTTGTCGTGAAGTGGCGATGGCCCCTTCGTATGTAGGCGACGTGTTCCTGCTGTTCAAAGTCTGGTGGTTCTGACCAGCGGGAATCAGCGCTTGAGCAGGGAGAGTGTCTGTGAGAGTGACAAAAGAATGAAGAATCGAAGTATGTACCGAATGAGATTAAGGCAGGGGAGATGATGTGTATTGTACAAAAACCGGCAGTGCAAATTAGGAAAGACTAAAACAAAGGAGCACAAAATTTATGTGGATGCAGTGGTTGACCGCAAAAGAGCAAGGGGGAAGGCACCGCACGATAGCTCGAAGACAAACACTTTGGGAAGACATACCACTCGGGATCCTGCCGCCTCACGAAACGGACGACAGGGTAGAGATAAGTATGCCGGCAAGAAGTGGGGTTAGCAACCCGATAATGGACTGGGTAGGAATAGGGCTTGTGGAGGACACATTATATCTAGTAATACAACTAAAATGGTGTGCAAGGGGCGAGTTTGGGCGTGTGAACCTGAACCTTCCAAGGCGCGTTCACGCGAAGGGATCGCTCTACCTATTAGGGGAGGGATGATGCACCTTCGGGATCACGTTGGCATCCGGGAACGACCCTGTGCATATGTTCAAGAGGGTCTGGCAGATAACGTGGTGAGAGGGATTCAAGTTTGCGGATCCTGAACGGATGACGTGACGACCGAATTGAGAACCACCATGTCACGGACCTTCACCCTGCCCAATGAGAATGTACGAATGAGGTTGTCGCTCTTCCTGCTGCGACGGATGGGAGGTGTGGAGCGCGTCATACAAGCAGTAGCGGCATTAGCCAAATTGAGTTTTGAGGAAGCCTTGTTGTATCGGGAATATTACCGGGCCTTCTTAGAGATGGGGCCATTTGAGGAAGAGCAGGAGTATGAAGTATTGCGCATACTGCGCGCATATGTAACAACAAGATCAAGGATCCGGCAAATCGGTGATGACGTCTTATGGAGGGTCATTAGGCGAGATGTAAGTCGCGAATTGACATACATAGACGGTGGAAGGGGCATTACGAAGACTGAAAGGCATGACGGCAAACTCGTAGTGCCCAAAACAAGAACAGAAAGCGGCCTTAGGCTGGTCCTCCTCGGCTACGCGGATCTGGTGATATCCGCTGCGAAGACCGATCTTCGTGAAAAAGTGGTGGTTGGAGAGGCGGTCGAACAGATCGTTCGCGCGGGGCATAGGATAATTGTTCCTGACTGTATAGTCGTTGAGACTGCGGTAGTCGAGGCAGAGGTGGAGGGTGTCGTCCTTCTTGCAATCAAACAGGACAGGTGCACTCTATGGGGACGTACTCGATTTAATGAAGCCCTAACGAAGCAACTAGTCAATTTGGCGTTTAAGTTTCTGGGCTTCGGGGACCGAGAGGCGATATGGGGCGCGATGCTGAATATGGTAGCTAGGTTCGAGCTGGATGTGGTGCTTGATATCGCGGCAGGAGGGATGCTGCTACAAGAGACAGATGGAGGGATAATATCGTGATACTTGCGAAGGAGGGCAGCAACGCTAGGCTGTAGGGAAGAAAGAAGGTTATCAAATTCCTTGGCAGCCACAACATCTGACGCAGGGGTGGAAGGAGTCGGTGTGGGAATAGGTACAGAGGGAGTCTCACTGGTTAGAGATGCAAAAAAGTGAGATGAGCTAGCATGTGTGAAGGAGGATGAGGAGGCGGAAGGATCAGGAGTGTTGGGGGGCTCGGGGAGTGGTGGGTCGAGCTCGACCAACTCAGCGTCCTGATGCATGGAGTTACAAGTGAGGAGATCCGTAATATCGACAACATGGAGTTCGGCATCCAACTGACGAAGGATGTGGTTGAATTGAGTAGGTGTCAAGATGGCGACATTGACAGGAGAGGGGGGTGTAGAGTCCAATTTGCCCAACAACGGAATACGGTACTGCTTCCCATCCTTGGCGCCGAGGCCGAGGTCGTTGTGGATCCTATCGGGATCGGAATGGGCGAACTGATGGGAGTAGGCAGTGCCGAGAACAAGCTCGTATAGGGTTTCCATGACATCGAAGGTCCACTGGTCATGGAACCGAGGAGCCTTGCCAAGGCTATGGGGCATCCGCAAGGGGAAGGAGAATGAGAGATCAAGCACCAGACAGTCGATGAAGGACCTTGCCTGATTGTCACCAAGTGTAACGGTGACAGTAGAAGGGTAGGTGGATGTACAAAGAGAGGCCTCCTTGGCTATGTGAGGATGGATGAAGTCGCCAGTAGAGCATGAATCCCACAATGCGCGATACACCCTAGTGCAGGTCCCGAGGCGCACTGGAATAATAGGTAGGGTGCAGTCGGGTTTGTGGAAGCGCTGAGACATCGCAGATAGAGTATGCTCTTTGAGGCGGAGACATTCCTGGCGGTCCTTAACACACTCGAGGTCCAGGGAGTCGATGATATCCTCGGCTGCAACAAGGGAAGCATTGCAGCGGGTCGTGCGAAGAGCACCGGAGGCCGCAAAACCATTTTTGTTCCTACCCATATCCGACCCAGCCCAAGCCTTGATGTATCATATCTAGCTGGAGCCATGTAAGCACTATTATTTTTACCCAGACCCAGCCCACCCATGCTAATTTAATTTTTTTTCTACCCGTACCCAGCCCACCCAGGGTGATTTAAAAATTGTCTAGCCATACCCAGCCACACCCAGGCCAAAATTCCCTTCACCCGCATCCAGCCGCCCCCGAACCTAGTATCCATCCACCCGTGCCCAGTCGTACCTGTGCCCAAAATTTTCCACCCAGGCTTAGTCTTCCCTTTTATCTTTATTTCAAACTTAGGCCTTGCATGTCGGATTCCTTAGCTTCCATCCACAGATTTCCGCTTCAAATTTTGGCGCCGGCAATGAGCCAGTGGCTGGGGATACTCACATTGATACTTTCTTGTGTACATTTGGCCGCAACTATAGCCAGATTTTGATGGATCTGACTGCAATTATGGCCAGAGCCTGTTAGTGAATGTTGTATTCCCTAGGATGAAACGATTGGGGCCAGGCCAAATTAATAGTACGGTCTGGCACTAGTACTACCTCGGCCCTAAGACAAATAACAGACGGCCAGAGACAAATTTATATTAGGGGCACGCCCCACTAGTACCACTATTTCCCAGTGAAGAAAAAGGGTCAGGCCTGGCTGGCCCTAATACTACCTAGGCTTGCCAAATATGCCTAGTATGCCTACAGGCCTCGGGTCACCCGCGCGAAACCTCTACCCAGCCGTACCCGGAACCAAGGCAAACCTTTGCCCGACCGTAACCGTCGAGGCACTATGTCAACACCCAACCCCACCCACCCTACAGTTTCCTGCCCCGGCCATATCCACCCCTCAGATTTCTAGACCCAACTGCCCTGGTGCATACTAATCATGCCATACCCGCACCCGTCCATAACTGTCGGGTACGGCTGGGTATGATCGGGTCGGGTCACGGCCACCCAATGTCAACCTCTGAAGAGCACGCCTAGTAGGAGGGTGTGGCGGAGGAGGATCACGAGAGACACTAGGCAAAGAAGGGAAAGATGCACCAATGTCACTAGGATCAACGAACGGTGAGGTCTGACCCGAGTCCTCAGAAAGAGTAACAACCTGCTCGAAGGTAGAATTGTGAGCGGGTATGCCTGCTACTGTAGGAGGATCAAGGGGACGGGAGATCGCCGCTAGGTGGCTGCGGCGTTGTAGGTCGAAATGGGGGGGTCGGCCTGCGGGTGGGACTGTTGAGCAAAGTGGCGATGGAGGGCGTCGGCGTAGGGGCAGGTGGATGGGGTGTGACCAGGTAGGTGACAACGGGTACATATACCCCGTGTACGAAAGTCCTCACTCTCCGTGACAGTCAATCGTGCCCGGGGGAAGACGTAGCCGATGGGAGGGGTTGCTGTGGGGCCGATGAGTGTGTCCTCGATGAGGAGGATTGGCGCTGCCCGAGGAAAGCACAGAAGGCGCAGGCGAGGTGCTCGTCCTGGTCGGGATCGTCACTATCCACAGGGGACTGGGGGTCATGTCCCTGGTCCGGTTCACTATGGGATCCATCCGGACGAGTACCCTCCTCACTGCTCGACGACTCGCGGAGCATAGTCTGGACACGGTGGAAGAAGGCCCGTCCAAGAACTCGGCGGGGGCACGGCGAGACGTGGAGAACTATCAGGGGCGAGATGTGCGAAGGGCAGACGTCGTAGCGGGAGGTACAGCACCAGGCTCATATGTTGAGCCCACAAGAGGTGCACAGGTGAAGCGGATGGCCCTGGCAATGTTGAAGGCCTCGGGGAGGGTGTGGACTGTGTATGCCAGCATCTGAAGTTGGAAGGGTTGGGGTAACCCGACATGGAAACGCTGGACTATAGTGTCGTCGGCTATGGAGGGGGGAATCTGGGCACAAACGTCGTGGAATGCCGTGATGTACGACTCTAAGGCATTGTTGTCACCAAGCCATCTGATCTCAACGACCCGTGTGATCGGGTTACAGGTAGGCGTCGGGCGAGAGAAGTACTGCTGGAGAAAATCACGAAACTCCACGTATGTTGTAGGGCCTCACCCTGTTAGACTTTCGAGCCTGAGTCGACCCTTCTGCGGGTCCCAGTTGGCTCGACTCCACCCACACTCATGCTCAGGGCGAGGAGCCATTCGTCACAGGGTCAGCCCCACCTAGTGCTTTGAGATGGATGGGGGTGGGCCATTGAGCGAGAGAGTTTCGGCATTGGGGATGTAACTCAGCTTTCTCGCTAGTGGTGCAGTTTCGTTGTTCACTCGCAAGCGTCTTTTTCTTGATGTTTTTGCAGTGTCCTGAAGCAATTGCTCCTGCTAAAACACAGGCAGTCCAAGGGGTTCTTTGAGACTTCTCTTCCATTATGCACAAGCTAAGCGTCATCCTTAGGTCACACATTCATTCCCTGACGCAATGGTCTTATAGCTTCATCGAGGTAGGCATCGCCCTTCCCCTCTTAACTGGTCTACGCACTATCCTTATTTTCTCACTACTTCCACACATCATGCCTCATATCTGGTTGTATCCTCATTCACCCCTTCATCTTTTCGGGGTTCCCATCTGCACACTTATAGGACTTGCCGGTCATCTCGACCGCCCGACACTTTGGCAAACTTCAACCATACACGCCCTGCCTTTTCCTTTTCATTCATACTTGGGGCAGCATGCACAAAAGGTCCCACTCATGGGCATCGGTTACGTTTACAGCCGCTTAGCTTTTGTTCCCCTTTTCCCTTTGCCGCCCCGCATACCCGAGCTCAGTCCAACTCAAGACATCCCAGAGCTACCCACTTGCACACTCAATCACAATGCAAACAGATACAATCCTCATTTGTGTTCAACACATAGTCCCTACCACATGCCTAATTTCCATGTCCTTGGGTTATTTCCCTTCTCATTTTGTTTCCTTCATCCAAACCATCCTCTTCTCTTAGTCATCCAGTTGGGGTTCTAGTTGAATAAACTAACCTTTCTTTTACTTGGCAACTCTTTCTAGCCTTTTCTCGGACTTTGTCACCCGTCAAGCCTGTCAAGATCTCTTTTCCCTTTTCTACTTGGTGGCACAAGGGGTCGGCAACCCTCCCCTTGCCCTTTTCTTCCACAAAGTGAGATTCAACATTTTTTTTCGTTCGTACCCTGGCAATGTAGCAAGTGAGTGAGGGAAGGGTTAGTCGCATGCCAAGGGAAAAGGGGGGAGAGGGTAAGGGCCGACCTCGGGATTTGGGGAGAGAAGGAAAAGATAGTCTTTGGAGGATAAGGAGGAGGAGAAAGAGGGAGGGAGAGAGAGAAAGCGAGAGAGGGAGGGCAAAGGGGAGAGAGAGGGAAAAGGAGAGAGAGTGTGTGTGAGAGAGAGAGATAGATCCCCTAAGCCTAATCCAACTTACCCGCTACTCTTCCCACCGTCTTACCAACCCCTTCAACGACTAGTTGCCCTATTTGCCTTGGACCGCTGCATTGGTTGGTGACAGAGGGGGAAGAAGGTGTGATGGTGCTTTGCTATGGTGGATGGGTGAAGGAGGTGAAGGTGGAAGAAGGTGCGAAGACGCTTGGCTATGGTGGATGGGTGAAGGAAGCGGAGGTGGAAAATGGTGTGAAGGTGATTGGCTATGGTGGATGGGTGAAGGAGGTGGAGGTGGAAGAAGGTGTGAAGGTACTCGGCTATGGTGGATGGGTGAAGGAGGCAGAGGTGAACGAAGGTGTAAAGGTGCTTGGCTATGGTGGATGGGTGAAGGAGGTGGAGGTGGAAAAAGGTGTGAAGGTGCTTGGCTATGGCAGATGGGTGAAGGAGGTGGAGGTGGAAGAAGGTGTGAAGGTACTAGGTTATGGTGGACCCCAGGCTTCTACCCCCTACCTACTTGCATGACCTTGGCATCCGAACCATCAGAAAAACTTGCAAAATTCAGATTTGCAGCAGACACACAAACTTTGCGGAATTCAGATCTGCAAAAAAGAAAGAAAAAAACTCAGACTATGAAACACCGAGATTTGCGATTTTTTAGTTTTGCCAATTTCGCTGAAGGAGGGAGAGCCGGAAAACACAGATCTGCATTTGGTGGCCCAAACAATGTCAGATGTCCACGTAACTTCATAGGCCCTCTGTCTATACCCTATTGAAGACCTCCCTAAAGTTTGACCGGATTATGCCGCCGTTTGCCCCTACTTGCCTGTTTTCAGGCACCGCCTTAGGCTCTAAGTGAACAGTTCGGGGAAGTCCATTTTTCGTTTTCGAAGAAAAATTGACTCAAATGGCCTGGTGGTTTAGCAGGAAATCTTTATATGCCTAGGATATGGGGCCTATTCAGTCCTAGTCGCCATATCCCTTGTTTTGGCGGAGCCGGTTTTTGGCACCCCTGGCCCCCTCCGGCCGTTTGGCCATTCAAAACCGGCCTCCGCCTGGAGGGCTGGACAACGATATTCTGAGAAGCAGCGGCAGCAAGGTCCTGGCAAGGCATCCGTAGCAACAACAGTTGCCTCATTATCAGCAGTCAGCAATTGTGGCAACAACCACAGTCTCCTACCTATTCCCTCCGCTTACCTCGTTCGAATAGAGCAAGGGGGAGGAATCGATGTTCCAACAAAGCACGATGGGGTTAGTGTGTCATTCAAATAGAGCACATGGGGGTGAGCTGCCACAGGTACACAGTGTTTAATGCGTACACACGGTCATGTCATCAAAATGTACAAAGATTGAAGTCACACTCTATATCCAAGCGACAAGGATTGACAAGGCACGAAGGAAGAGTGAGTGATGCTCTCCCCCAAGCTAGGAAACACAAACAGCAAAGTGGCGAATTACTTTGGAGTGAGAAGATGGACTAATCATGACTATATGATGACATCCACACCAAGAACAACAAGAGATAGAGTTGCGGTTCAGACCCAAGTTGAAAAATTGGTCAAAAGGTGAAGGGAGAATGAGTGCACCTCACTCTCGTGCTAGGAAACACAAAGGGCAAAGTGGCGAGTTGCTTTGAAGTGGGAAAACAAATTAATCATGAACATCTGGTGACATCAACATTAAAAAACAGCAAGAAACAAAATTGTGATTCACATCCAAGTGAAGAAATGATAAAAAAGTGAAGGGATCTCATGCATGAGAACTGAAAATGCAAAGTGGCGAAGTACTTTGAAGTGGGAAAATGGACTAATCATAAGCATATCAAGACATCAACACCAAGAACAACATAAAGTAGAGTTTCGATTCACACCCAAGTGAAGAGATGATCAAAAAGTGAAGGGAGAGTGAATGGAACTCACTCTCATGCATGGAAACTGAAAATGCAAAGTGGCGAATTACTTTGAAGTGGGAAAGTGGGCTAATCATAAGCATATGATAACATCAACACCAAGAAAAACAAGAAGTAGAGTTGCGATTCAACCCAAGTGTAAAGATGATCAAAGAGTGAAGGAAGAGTGAATGAAACTCACTTTCTAATAGAAACTGAAAATGCAAAGTGGCGAATTACTTTGAAGTAGGAAAATGGACTAAGCGGCGGCGAAAGCGACGGAATGAAAAAAAAAGGGAAAATGTGACTGTGGGAGTGAGTGTCGGCATGGGCGTGGGTGCATGGGTGCGTGGGTGTGGATGGTTGGTGTTGCGGCTGTCTGCGCTGCCCTGATGCCTTTTGCCGCTAACACGAGCAGGAAAAGTGGGATCGCGACAAAACCAAAAAAAGTTGTCGGTGACACAAGCAGGAAAAAGTGGGAGTGCGACAAAAACGAAGAAAAAAAAGAAAGCCGGAAAGCAAAAAAAGAAAAGAATCGAGCGGGAAAGCGAAAAAAAAAAAAAAGCGAGCAGCGGGAACCCGACAGACTGCCTGCACCGGAACTGACCCAACGAAAAAAAAAGGGACGCGGCGGACTGTCTGCATCGAAACTAACCAAACGAAAAAAAAAGGGGGGACAATGGCCGCTGCAGCGGCCAAAAAGGAAAAGCGGCGCCGAAAGCGACGGAACGAAAAAAAAAAAGGGGAAAGACAGCCGCTGCAGTGGCCAAAAGGAAAAGAAAAATCCAATGCCCTAACTCAGTTGGTAAGGCACGCAAGTGGCATTCAGGAGGTTGTGGGTTCAATCCCCATTGGCCTGATGTACCTTCCTAGGCATGCTTGGCGCCCGCCACCTAGAGATAAACCACTGGATCCCCCGATCGGCATTGAGCAGAGTCTGCTGATGTTCGTAGGGGAGGGGACCTGAGGGGAGGAACAGGGATTGGTCCTGTTGGCATGGTCCCTGATGCTACCGGCTGTCCCCTAGCCGGTATCGCCCACCTGCAGGTCGGGAGCAGCACCCGCATGTTCTCTCCTGAACACGGTTTTGGCTGATATGGGGTTCCCCGTATGCCTACAATTAGGAGTAGCGGTAGGTAGTAGTGTGAGGTGAAATTGAGAGAAGAATAAAAATAGAAAAAGAAAAGAAAAAAAAAAGAGAAACGAAACGCAGGGATTTTGCTGGCGAGTTCTTTACTTTGCAATAATTTGCAATTCCGAAAAGAAAAAAAACGGTTTTTTTTTTTTTTAATTATGTTTCTAAATGCAAAACGGGCGCCACACACCATTTTACGCATTGCTAGTCGGTCCCTCAACCGTCACACCACTCCACATACATCGTTAGTGGGATTTTCCTTCAGGCCCCTGGTCACCTATGGATATATCTAAAGACTGCCGCCCTTTTTAAAAAAAATAAAAAAAAATTAGGGGGAACCGGTAGCACAGGACCACAGGTCCACGAGGGCTACCGGTAGTACAGTGGGGGGAGCAGGCAGTTTCGCAGTTGAAATTATTTTTCTTATTTTTTTAAATATTTTTCCTGTACAGATCACGACCAAATCTATAGACCCTCAAAGTTTCAGAGTTGTTGGGTCATCCTTCTGATTGCAAAAAATCGCGAACGTTGGGTTTCTTTTCCCATTGGCCCATACGTGGTAGAGTTACTGTAGCAAAAATAGAAAATGTGACAAAACAGCGCGTCATTTACTTCACCGTTAAATTTATTTTTATTTTTATTTTTCTGATATTTTTCCTGGAAAGATCACGGCCTAATCTACAGGATATCAAATTCTCATATTTTTTTGCCGATTTTTCTGAGCGTGAAAAATCGTCAAACGTCACGCTTGAAAATGCTTGGCCCGAACCCGCCTCCGCGACGTTAGGGTTCGGACACACAGGCACATCCTGACGTGCCAGCAGCCTGACGTCGGATACACTTCAAAAGACAGAAATCCCCCAAAACAGACAGGGACCCAGCCCACCATAGTGGTTATAGCATCGGGCAATTGGGTATTTCAAAATCTGTGTGGGTTCAAACCCCAACCCAACCATTGTGAACGAACTTCAAATACTGTATATACTAATACTAATATATGTATATATACTAATACTAACGTGTATGGATGGGTGGATGGGTGTGTGGGTGTGTGGGTGGGTGTGTGTGAACGAACTTCAAATACTGTATATACTAATACTAATATATGCATATATACTAATACTAACGTGTGTGTGTGTGTATGTGTGTGTGTGTGTGTNTAACGTGTGTGTGTGTGTATGTGTGTGTGTGTGTGTGTGTGGGTCAAACCCCAACCCAACCATTGTGAACGAACTTCAAATACTGTATATACTAATACTAATATATG
>BFEA01000690.1:729492-745556 GCA_003427395.1 Chara braunii | reverse complement strand
AAAAAAAAAAGGGAACCAACCGACGATGGAAAAAGGGAAAAGAAAAAAAAAGGAAGTGCAAATGAATTAAAAAAAAAAGGGCCGGCGGCTATCCGACGGCGGCCGCTTCGAGATACTCCCTCGCATCAAAGCCCGCCGCCGCCCGGCCCGATGGGCGCGCTCACTCGTTTTTTGGTGCGCTGTGAACAATTCGGTACGCGCACCGCTCTGCACGCCGCCCCTCCCTCGATCGCCTTCATCCGCTGGCCCGAATCAAAACTTCGGCCCGATTCCGGCGCGCAGCGGACACAACCTCCCCCCGCGGGTCGCTCGCTCTTAAGGGGTAGGATATTGGGGTCTAGAACACCTAATAACACAACCAACACCCCCATAACGGCCCCCAATACCCCCATACACCCCTCCAGCACCCCCAAAACGTCCCCAACACCCTTATTACCTCCCCCAATACCCCCTAAATCACCCCTATACCCCCTATACCCCTCCTATACTCCAACCCCAACCCCCCCATACCCCTTCCATCCCCAAAAGTTTCTCAGCGGATTGGGGTTGTACTCAGCAAACGCAGTACAGCCCCCAACTCAGATTTGAAAAAAAATTAGTGGATGGTTGTTTTCTGACTGGTCGGCAGACCGCCGACCGGTCCGCCCTACTGGTCGGTTGCAATACGGTCGGCGATCCGGGTCGGCGGTCAGCAGGGGTGCAACCCTGGTGAGCACGATGAAGGTATGACCGTAAACCAGCGCAAAAACCTCACTCTTGTAAGCAGTATAGTTACGCTCTGTGAGAAGTAGTTGTCGAGAGAGATAAGCAACGAGACACTCTCCATCATGAGACTCAATTGTACCGTTATCGGCAACTTCAGGAATATATGGAGGGGGGGCTTCTGAAGGAGTAGGCTGAATGGGTGCGAGGTGAACCGCATTTGTTGGAGATGGAGGAGGGAATCGGGGAATGCGTGAGAGTCGAGACTCCATGGAATCGGGTGAAGTAGAAGGGCCTGAGTAAATCTGAGATAGGACAACTCCAATAGCAAAGTCTGAAGCATTCGTGGTGACAACGAACAGACGAGAGTAGTCAAGGAGGTGTAAAACAGGAGCTGGCGTGGCAAGTCGTTTGAGAGAGTGGAAGGCATCCTCATGAGCCGGGGTCCAATGAAAGGGTAGACGTCCGTGGGTCAGAGGGGTAAGTAGGGCAGTATATTGCACGTAGTTTATTAGAAAATGACCATAGTAGTTGGTCAACCCAAGGAAACTGCGTAGCGCAGGAAGAGAGGTAGGAGTGGGCCAGTCAACAATGGCGTGAATCTTCGAGTCGTCCATGTGGAGTCCGTGCTTCCAGACCTGATGGCCAAGGAAGTCGACTTTGGGTTGAGCGAAGCCGCATTTGGAGAGCTTCGCATAGAACCCATGGTCGCGTAATCACTGGAGGACAGTGCGAAGGTGGATCAAATGCTCCTCTAAGGTACGACTGTAGACCAGGATGTTGTCAATGTAAACCAGAACCGAGTCCTCAAGAAGATCTTGGAACATCGTGTTCATAGCCGTCTGAGGATGGTTTGACCCTGAAGGCACGGCGAAAGCCGGAGAAGGGCTATAAGCAAGCAAGGAAGGACAGGGGTCCAGTACCGCTGGCGAGGCATGAGGATCTGAGGGAGGACTGGGAAAAATTGTGTCTTCCCTTACACGGGCGCTAAACAAAAAATAGGGATACCTGACTGATGCCAAAAAGAAGTTGACGTTCAATGGGGCAAACATCACAGAATTCCTGATAGACTACGACACTGCTAAGATGGAGTGAGGAAGAAAAGAGGGACCACCTAGAGCAACACATATCGCTAAGTCTAGGGAGGGACATAATGGCAATTGTTACGGCAAGCGAATCCTGGAAGGAGGTCCGGGACATAATGATGAGGAAATACCTGGCAACCGAGAAAATGGCAATAGAGGCCAAGTTGGTTGTGGTGCAAAGGAAGAACTTCGCAACATATAACGATTTCCTGCAGGAATTCACCCTCGTGGCGCTGCGGATCCCGGGAGTGACGGATCGTATAATAAGTAAGTACTTCCTTAGGCAGTTCACCGAATTTGATAAAGATAAGATCATGTCGGCTTATCAATAGACCACAAAATTCATGAACACCAGGGATATCGACTTCAACACCGTAACAGACATTGCTGAGAAGATGGTTGTGACCGAATCTCTGGCCCTACTAAAAGAAGGAGAGGTCATAAATCTAACCGGCAAGACAGGAGACAAGGTAAAAAGGGGGATCGAAAGTTTGCATGAGCGCGTCCATGGGGTGGATGACAAGATCGAGAGAGTGGAAAACTCGTTAATGGTAATGCAAGCCCAGGAGACACAAACCCAGGTGGCCCGACCCCCCCTCCCTCCGCAAGACGTTGTGGTTCCAGCGAGAGTGGCTAACAAGGGGTTAAATAGGAGGGACCCAGCCAACAAAAATTGCAGGAATTTCACGATGGTCGGTCATTTTGCACGAGCGTGCCCAAGGCTCAATCATGATACCGTACGGAAAAAATATTTTAGGACGCCAAAAGGGGAGATCATAGGACCCCAAGGAGAAAAAGTGAACTGGAACTCCCGGGGAGGGATGTGACGGGTTGTAATTGCCCTAAACAATTTAGACGTCGCCGCAATAGAGGCTGAGCCGGTGGTGGAGATCGTTTGGGAGCAGGCTCGAGGTCACGGGCCACAAGCTAATTTCATTCTAGAAAGAGATGGGCAGGATAAGGTGAATATGACCACGAGGTAGCGATCAACAAAAAATAAGGTCATACAGGGCGCAGTTATAGAAGACGCAGGAGATGGTCTGGGGGTGCCGCAGGAAACAAGGGCACAGGAATAGGAGAAGGTTTACGGGAAACCTAGAGAGGAGGGGACGATAGACAAGTTCACCTCGGCCAAAAAGAAGTTCAGATACCAAATTCCTATTCTAACTATGCCTGAGATCGATGACACCCTTAGCAAGTTGTCAGGAACCATGGTGTCAGTCTCGTTCCCGACAATGTTACAGGCAAGTCCTGGGCTCCTGGAGGGTCTTAGACAGTTGTTGCCTCAACAGAAAATAGAGGCAGAGGAAGGTCCGGAACCTCAGGAAGAAGAAAAGGAGGAGGAGGCACCGCGAGAAGTCGCCAACCTTCAGCCTTTTCCGGGACAACGACTAATCAGGTTTCTAAGTCAGGACCCAGTGGAGCAATGGTTACAAGAAGCTCAGGACAAGGAAACTGGGGAGTCAACAAGCTAAGTGGCAGCAATGATCTTATCTGTGATGCGTCTTTTTTTTTTTTTGGTGGCTATGGTTGTACCTTTGGGCAAGTCTGCTTGGGGCTGCATGTCGGGAACAGGGATCTGGGGCAATGTATCATAGTTTTTGAGGGATAGATGAGATTTGGACGTTACTGCGACTGAATTGACGCAGGACGGTGTATCATATGGTATTTCATGAAGGGGACTTAGGGCGAATGGTGCATTCTTGGGGATGCGGGATCATAGCGTGATAAGGGAAATGGGTTTTGTCTTCCTCCTTGTTTAGTCAGGGCTTGTCTCTGCGGGAATGTGTTGTGCATCCTGTTTTTTCTTTTGATTGCAGAAACAGGAAAAAGTTTAGAGTCAAAAATGGAATTCAACAATGAGAACAATGCCAACTTCGCAAATGTACCAATCCAGGATAGATGGCATAGACCGAGGGGACGACAGGACGGGTAGAAGTAAAAAATGTTCATAGGCCAACCGCCAAAAATTTCGCTTGGAAAGAGGAGGAAAAAGATTTTGTGTAACGGACCCTCACCCCTAAAGGATGGCGAGAAACCAGATTACCGACCTGAGGATGGAAGTGAAGAGGAGGGAACGAACTCAAAAGGTGAAGGGGAGAGAACCGAGGAAAGGGACCAGAACTTATCAATGGATATGAAGGATATTATGGGGACTATGAGGAGAAATATGAGAGGAGTTCGAGTATTCCCTACAACCTAAACCTTGAGAATTTTACGGGGGAGTACAGCCTCATACGGGAAGAAGAGGACAAGATTGAGGAGGAGCCCCGCGAGGTCATTGAGATCAGTAGCGGGGATGCAACGGACGAGATTACGAGACCAATGGAAGAAGCGCGACCAGCGCAGGGTGACTCAAAAGCAGGACCCTCAAAGTAGGAGGATGAGTTTTGACCAACGTGTAGTTATTGGTTTAACCAGTGGCTTAGTGTAATCAGACATGACTGGATCAATAAGGCCAGGAAGAAGATGAGGACGGGGGAAGAGATCACACCTTTGGACTTCTTCAATGAGGAAAAACTGCAAGAGTTCATAAGGAAAAAAAAGAAAATCGGGACCTTTGGCCTGGGAGTTGAGGAACAAATGTGGAAGGACCCGAGACAAGAAGCCAAACAGCAAAAGTGTTATGATTCTGTTTGGTTGTTGTCTGAGACCAACACTCGCACACATAGACTTCCAGGTATGCCCATACATACACAGAAGGAAGGGGAGAGGATAGGAGTATCACACCACACAAGGAGAGAGAAACACGGTGGAAGACTAGACCATGCGATATGACAGGGTACACTGAAAGTGCAATTCACTCCACTCAATCCTCACAACCAGTCATAAAGACAAGCCGAGCAGATCACATCAAGGAAACAGTGAAACGATGATAGTCCAAACCCAGTTACACACTGTTTATTAAACTCAGAGTCTCAAATTGTCAGGATAACTTTAGTACTACAGTGCGCTGCTCATAAATGAGCAGCGCTTCACTTCCCAACCCTGATTAGCCACTTGTAACACCCCTGAGCCCCTAAAATATCAAGCACCACCCAGATACAACCTCCAAAGGGAAGTGCCACCCTGAAACAGGCCTCTAAGGCCAAGCGCCACTCAGAGGATGAAGAAGAAGACCAACGCCACAGTATCCGATGATGACGAAGTGTCGGAAGACTTCCCGGGTGGAAGTCTGCAACAGCGCCACCAAACCCTGACAAGATGACCTCTGAGGAAGAAGCTGCAGCTATGGCTGCAGCGCCACCACCCTGGAACCCCACTCCGGAGGAGGGTCCAACAGGGCACCAACTTCTCTCGCCTCCAACAGGCCTCGATAGCCAGACCTCTGACAGCGCCTGCGTGCTGGCAGAGTATAGCGCAGGTCCCAGCTATGGCCGACGCTTCGAAGGTCTGGCTATGCCTATCTCCTTCCACGTTGAGCCATCACCACTTCCGGTTCACGCGTAGCTTAGCAGCGATGTACTCGGTACCGACTGCCAAAAGCCCTGAACCGATGTGCCCATCCTATCTATCGACTAACCTAGCCTAAACTCGACCTAGACCGGACTGACTGACCGACCGGTACCGTTTCTGTTTCGGCCTCTCGGCCTCTACCGGACCCGACTATAGGCTATAGGACCGTCTATCAGAATAGGCCCTTAGGGCCTGTCTGTCCTAGGGGTAGCCCGGGCCTGCTATTCGCAGTTAGGGTAGGTGTAGGAAATTATGTCAGTACCGGGCCTACATTTTTTCCGAATTTGCAGATATGTCCCTCATAAATTTCCCTCACAGATAGGTCTCTCGGTTAGCCCTCAACCAAACAAAATTGTGAATCTATCCTACCTATAGTACAACCTCGACAGAGAGGGGCTACAGGCGACCAAAAAACAGCAAGTCATTGCAAAAGGCTAGTGTAAGCAAAAAGAACTAGAAGTGGTAGATGTTATACAAACGTCTCTAGCAACTGTAACATTGACCTTGGCAAATGTAGTTGAATATAAGCAAGACAAAGACTAGTCAAGATTAAGCGAGATAAGTAGTGAATAGTTATGGACTACTTTCTGTGTGAGCTACCTTGAGAGATTTACGAGAAAAAAATTGGCAAGGGACTTTGGTATGAAACCAGTTGAGATCATTTTTCTTCAGGATCCTAGGAAAAACAAAGATTGTATGGATATGGTTTTGGTACAAATGAAGCATTGACTTTCGGTCAAGTCCAGGAGAGGTTAGGGAACCTACGGGTAGAGGGGCATGAAGGCGTCCCTCCCCTAGGAGCCTAATCCAACCAAGTCGAGTCAAGTCTCAAGTGGCAGAAGGTTGCGAGTTAGAAAGAGTGAAGACAGGAGATTGGTCCCGTATCCTTGTCCATGGTTGAATGGTTGGGTGGGCTAGCGCTGCCTGAGGACGAGAGCCTCTGATTTAACACTAGACGCTAAGCCGGGTGTAGTCATGGATTTATTGTTACAGCAAGTTGTAATGGGAAATGATGAAAGGAATCGCATGCAAAAACTGTATAAGATGGCTGTTCCTAACCCCCCCCTAGTAAAAGATGGGATCCGTGTCCTCAAGGCCCACCCCCTCGGGCACTAGCAAGGAAATGAAAAAGAATGACCCCTGAAAATGTTGTTCGATTGGAATGAAAAAGAATGACCCCTGAAAAGGTTGTTCGATTGAAATGGAAAAGAATGACCTCTGAAAAGGTTGTTCGATTGGAATGGAAAAGAATGACCCATGAAAAGGTTGTTCGATTGGAATGGAAAAGAATGACCCCTGAAAAGGTTATTCGGAATAGCAAAGGATAACCCCTAAAAAGGGTCATCAAAAGATTGGCCTTAAGGTATCCTACCACATGGGGGAGGAACCTTAAGAAGAACAGAGAATTAACACTGGGGTCCCCTTGCATAATTGCTTGAGAACGACTGAATGTGATTGAGATGGAATGAGCTATGAGAAAGGAAATGGTCGCCGGATCGGTCACGAGAATCAGCGTTGAAAAAAAGATTGAAAGAGATGGATGGGAAATTGAAATGGTCGTTGGGATGGTGATAAAAATCAACATTGGGGGAGGAAGAGAAAAGGATGCAGATTGGAAGGACCGTCGGGACGGTCATAAGAATAAACCTTGATAAAAAGATTGAAAGAGATGAATGGAGAATCGAAACGGTCGTTGGGACGGTAAAAAAGAAACAACCTTGGGAGAAGAAGTGGAAAGGTCGTCGGGACGGTCATCAAAATCAGCCTTGAGGAGAAGATTGGAAGAGATGGAATATGGATGTGGAAAGGTCGTCGGACGGTCATGAAAAGTGGCCTTGAAAAGAGATTGGAAGAATGGACTTGATGATGGGAAAGGGGCGATGGGTCGGCCATGAGAAATTACCATAATTGAAAAGAGATCGTCCGATCGGTCATGAGAATCAGCCTTGAGAAAAACTTGGAAAAGAGCATTTGGATTGAGTGTTTGCCTAAGAATTGAAAAATGCATTGCATATCAGCGGACCCTACGCATCTGTGAGTCATGACGACCACGTATTGAGTTGCTCAACTTCCTTCTCTTTTTTTAGTCTCAGGCCTTGACGGGAGGGGGGATACCGGCGCGAGCGCCGTGACCCCGAGACCTTTGCCCCATAGGGAAAAAGTCCAAGCGCGACATGTCCCTTATAAGAAGGGACAAAGGTTAAATGATCAAGGTATCGCGAACGATGCTCGACATCCGGAACCAACTCCGACAATGAGCTCTAGTCAGAATGTTCGAATCACGCCTCGCTTTGAGTTCCTAAACGTCCAGGGTGCCCGAAAGGGACCGAGAGTTGCTCTTCTAATTCTTTTTTACCTTCTCCAACCACATGTCACGCCGTTGAGGGGCGGCCTGACTGTTTGGGGTGTACCAAGACTGCTCGTGCTAAGTCAAGCGGCATTGTCCACAGGGGAGGTCGAGCGAGGTACCGGGTGAAGTCCGCCACCACCACAGGGCATTGATACCGCCCTGTCGGAGCATTGAAACCGTTCCGGGACTAACCACGAGGTCTTCGTAACTGCACTCACAAACTAATAACGAGCCTCAACTCTCTTCAAAGAACGAGGCCGGATCCAGTAAAAATACCACTCGGTAGGAATGATTCGCGAGGGAGCCACTTATGGTAAGACGGGGTCCTGGGAGGCATGGACTGGACCTACCTGTCAGATGCGAGGTGGTACCTGAATGATGATGTTCGTCCCCAGATAAGCGGCAGTTGGACTAAGTTGGAGGATGGGGTGAGCTATCAGTAGGGGAATGACGGATCACCCTTCCTTTTAAGGGATAATGGCTTCACATCCTTCACTTAGTTGGCAGGCAAGGTTTGCGTACCTCCGAGTGAGAACCAGTTGTGCGATGGGGACATCACGTTTGAGTGGGGGGAAGGCGTGCAATCTACCTGATGAGAAAGCGTGCGAAAGAAGTAATAGGCAAAGGGCAAAACTGACTATAAACTTGAAAAGAGTCTGGTAAAGATGTCCAAAGGAATTGTGTATGAAATTGTTTGAGACTGGGCCTGAGAAAAGACCCGGCAAGATCTCCAGAGGGATTGTTTGAGCTTGGGCTTGTGAAAGGTCTGACAAAGACGTACAGAGGTATCGCATGTAAAATTGTTGGAGCTTTTGCTTGAGAAAGGTCTGACAAAGACGTTCAGAGGAATTGCATACGAAATTGCTTGAGCTTGGGCTTGAGAAAAAGTCTGGCAAGATGTCCAGAGGAATTGCATGTGAAATTGTTTAAGTTGGGGTTTGATAAAAGTATGACAAAGATGTCTACAGGAATTGCATGTGAAATTGCCTGAGCGCGGGCTTGAGAAAAGTGTGGCTGGATGGCGAAAGGAATTGTATAGGAAATTGTCTGAGAAAGGTTTGAGAAATTTGGCAAAGCGGATTGAGGGATTGCAATAAATAACCTGAGAATGAGTTGAAAGGCCTAGCAAAATTGCCATAAAAATCACATGAGGGAATGCTTGAGAATGAGCATGGGAAGCCTGATAAGGGGTCAAGAGCATTGAATGAGACTTAATATAGGAAGAGTCCGCAATAAGCAAAAGGACGAAAGGAAAACACTTGAACAAGTTGGGAATGAGACTAAAGGAAGGAACAAATCGGCGCTTGAAAGGCAATTGAACCACGAACAGACAGAAAATAAGGGAACAGAGGGGGTCATGGGAAGGATAGAAGGGTTGGGTGGTGCAAGGGCAAAGGGGAAAAGTGGCAAGGCTCATAACTGCACGGCCCGAAAAGTCGATTACATGATACATTGGGATGACCAAGCTGGGGGAAAAAACAGGGATTGCACGGCCCGAAAAGCCAATTACGTGATATATTGGGATGACCAAACTGAGGGAAGTAACATGGATTGCACGACCCTAAAAAACGATTATGTGATGCATTGAGGTGGCCAAGTTGGGGAAAAGTATCATGGACTACACAGCCCCAAAAGCCAATTATGTGATGCATTGTCGTGGCCGAGCTTAGGAAGGAAACATGGATTGAATAAACCAAAAAGTAGATTATTGCAAAAACAACAAGGAAAATGAGAAAAGACCAAGAAGGACCTTAGCAAGCTAACCACCTATCACACCTCGTCCCCTCCCTTATCTACCCTCCCCCAACCTGCGCCTTTACCTATTAACCCTGGACTAGTGCTCGATGAGGACATCGTGAATGAGTGGGGGAAATGTGTCGGGACCTGTGGGCCCGAAGTATGTCCTGACCCTCAAGACGTGATATATGGCTAAAGTGTGCACGACAAAGAAATCGGGAGGCAAGAGAGAGAAAAAGGATGAAGGAATAAGGCAAGAGTACCGACGCCTAGGACCCTGGAGGATGCCATGGGCCACCGGAACCATTGGGCCAGGAATAGATTAACAGAGTGGCGAGCGGCAAAAGGCTGCGAGAAATTGGTAAAGGCGGTCCTCCTCCTTCTCATAGGACCGCCGGGAAAATAAAACTCTGGGCTGGGCGCCACAGAGAGAAGAGGACCGACAACGTCGAGAAGAATATTGTCGCAACGCCGACACACTACAACGTAGTGTGCGGCCATGAAGGCCCTCAGAATTCAGCATGAGAAAAGCCTAAGGACCTTGGACCAAGCAAGGGGGCGCGAAGGAAAAGAACTAGCGGGTGCCGCTCGAGAGTGTCGGGTCATGGGCAACCTGAAAAATGAGTGGCCTTGAGGGTCAGGGTGAAGAGGGCTAGAAAAAGAGGAAGAGAGGCTCAGTTCCGTGGCCACGAGCCTTGAAAACTAAGAAGGAATCCAAAAGGAATGTGGCAGACCACAAGGGAATGATAGGACCATCAGAGAAAAGTCTTGACAACCACAAGACACTAGAGAAGAAGGCCCCAAGCGTGGGGGGCCATCTACGGCAACTAACGGTGGTCGTGGGATTAGAGATCTGGTCGAGAAGGCCGATGCACTTGGGACGCAGAAAGAGGCAGAAAATGGAGCCGCCGAAGAATGGAAAGCGCCAAAAAAAATTGGAACACAACAAGGAAAGGTGTCGGGAACCGTATGAGACTAAGTAAAAATAATGGTATTTTGGGACAAGTGTCGAGGGGACCACCGGCGGGACAAGTGCCGACAAGACAATCGGTGAGACAAGTGCCGACGAGACAATCGGCGGGACAAGTGTCGATGGGACCACCGACAGGACAAGTGTCGGGGACTAGGACGGGACGAGTGTCGAGGACTTGTGATGGCCCAAGAAAGAACTAACGAATGCCATGAGGAAAAAATATTTAAGAGCGAGCTGTGCCGTCAACATTAAGATCTGGACGACCAAGAAAATTAGCAGCACTATTGCAAGCACAAGTGGGAGCAAACATCAGAGCCTGAAAGGAAAAAGGAAGCAAAGAAAAATAAAGGAAGGGGCGTTACTGGAATCCGAGATATCTCGGATCTACCACGATGAAGAAAATTGAGCCTTGAGAGGTTCCATGAGAAAAATAGGCCCCCGGGGGAAAATCAGAGTAGAAGGGGTCACAGTTTGGAGAAAACGGAAACAAAATGAGGCTCCCATGAGCATGAGGGTGCCACAGTTGCAGTTTGAGAAATAACGGACTGCACCTTGGGCATGGGCTAGGCCAAAATCAAGAGGTAGGGCCTATAAAAAGCCTCAACAGCTAGTTGACACTTGGCATGCCAGAAAAAGAAAGAAAAAAAAAAGAAAAAGGGAGAAAAAAGAGGTAGAATAAGCCAAAGGAGGATGAGAGGGAGTCAGTGAGTTCCCCGTCAGTAGAAACTGACACAAGTAGGGACTTGCCAGTCCCTACTGTAAAGATTTAGAGGGAAAAAGAAAAGAAAAAGATATTGGCCTTGACACCCCACTGCAGTCCGTTATTTCTCGAATTGCAGTAATGCCTATTGTTGCCCCACAATCTGCCCTAAAGTGAAACAAAATAAAGCGGTTAATTTCCAAGTGCATCCGGATTCAATTCTAGCTTCGAATGTACTCAAAACATGTGTTTCCCCTCACTCTTGTAATTCGTTGTATCTCGGTTGCATGGAGCCTTGTTTTTTTTTGCTTTTCTCAGTAAAATCTAAAGAAAATCAATGCAGTTTGTAACCGATTCATCCTACGATGAATCCGGTTACAAAATGTATCTCCCAAGTTACCGTTTTTTACCGTTAGTGACCCTTTTCTTTTTCCTTTCTTTTTTTCTCTAAATCTGAACAGTAGGGACTTGCCAGTCCCTACCTGTGTCAGTCTCTACTGACGACGAACTCACTCACTCCCTCTTATCCTCCTTTGTCTTATTCTAACTCCTTTTTCTCCCCTTTTTCTTCGAATGTACTCAAAACATGTGTTTTTCCTCCCTCTTGTAATCCGTTGTATCTCGGTTGCATGAGGTCTTGATTTTCTTTGATTTTCTTAGTAAAATCTAAAGAAAATCAAGGCAGTTTGTAACCGATTCATCCCATGATGAATCCGGTCACAAAATGTATCTCCCAAGTGACCGTTTTTTACCGTTAGTGACCCTTTTCTTTTTCTTTTCTTTTTCCTTTAATCCGTTGTATCTCGGTTGCATGAGGTCTTGATTTTATTTGATTTTCTCAATAAAATCTAAAGATTTTAAGACAGTTTGTAACGGGTTCGTCCCATGATGAATCTGGTCACAAAATGTATCTCCCAAGTGACCGTTTTTTACCGTTAGTAACCTTTTTTTTTTTTTCTTTTTTTTTTTTTCGTTTCTTTTTTTCTAAAAGAAAAAGAAACGGGTCACTAACGGTCGAAAACGGTCACTTGGGATATATATTTTATGACCGGATTCATCATGGAATGAATTGGTTACAAACTGCCTTGATTTTCTTTAGATTTTACTGAGAAAATCAAAGAAAATCAAGGCCTCATGCAACCAAGATGCAACGGAAAGAAAGAAAAAATGAAAAAAAAAAAAAAGTCTTGATTTTCTTTGATTTTCTCAGTAAAATCTAAAGAAAATCAAGGCAGTTTGTAACCCATTCATCCCATGATGAATCCGATCACAAAATGTATCTCCCAAGTGACCGTTTTCTACCGTTAGCGACCCTTTTTTTTTTTTTTCCCCCTTTTTTTTTCCCTTTAAATCGGTCAAAAACGGTCACTTGGGAGATACATTTTGTAACCGGATTCATCGTGGGATGAATCGGTTACAAACTGTCTTGATTTTCTTTAGATTTTACTGAGAAAATCAAAGAAAATCAAGGCCTCATGCAACGGAGATAGAACAGATTACAAGAGGGAAGGAAAACACATGTTTTGAATACATCCGGAGCCATAATTGAGTCCGGATGCATTTGGAAATTGACCGCTTCATTTTGTTTCAGTTTGGGGTAGGTTGTGGGGCAACAAGGCTGAAAAAATAGGCAATACTCCAGTTTGAGAAATAACGGACTGCAGTGGGGTGCCAAGGCCAAGAGAAAATGAGCCTTAGCACACTCAACATACTGGAAAGAGGTGTCTCAAGCTTAAAGCAAGTGGAAACAGTAAATGGCAGCCGCAAGATGAGGATCTCACGACTAGGAATAATCAAGGCACTTCAGGTACATAGAAAGAAGAAACCATAACTTTTTGGGACCAGAACTCCCAAATGAAAATGGGACGTCATCGGGAACGATGTCGGGAACTAAATGGGCCCAAAGAAAAATAATTGAAATTTAGGACATTCGCCGGCGGAACCACCAGTGGGAAAAAAAATAAAATGGAACTAGTGCGAGATGAGTGGCAGGGACTTGAGTGTCCCACAAGAAACTGCAGGGCGCATGGAGGATGAACACGCAAAGCAAGCAGCACCGTCAAGATCAACATTTTGACGGTGGAGAATATTAGCAACCGCTAGTGCAAGAGTGAAGTAAGGCCAAGGTAGGGGGAATGAGGAGGCAAAAAGAAAGAAGGAGTGGTGATGGGAGGTCTGCCTCGCAGTCCGAGATATCCCGGACTAGCAAGGCATAGAAAAATAGAGCCCCAAGGGGTTCTACGTAGAAAATAAGCTGCCAAGCGAAAATCGGAGCAAGGGGGCCTTAAAATTGAAAGTAATAGAGACAAAATGAATCTTTCGTAGTTGTGAGGGCTTCATTATTGTAATCCGAGATATAACGACGAGCTGCTAGATCTGGATCTGGCCCTAGATCGAGATCCATGACCCAGAAAGAAGGTCTACAACTACTTGACACTTGTAGGAGAAAAAAGTGGAGGAGGATGTGCCGGTCAGTTGGGACTGGCAGAGTAGGGACTGGCATGTCCCTACTGTGACCTCAACACGCAGGATTGAGTGGACGACAATCCGAAGTGCAGAGATAAGGCCCTTGGGGTATTATCTCAACAATATCTTAATTAACAAAAAAAAAATGATAGAAGAAGCAAAATAAGTTGACTGTTTGTTTTCTAGACCATGGATCTCAGATCAGATCTTATGGAGGAGAAAATATGGTCGTTTTTTGTGGGGCCTGCTCAAACGGCCAACTCCAGAATGAGTTGGCAACCCAAAATGGAAAGAAACAAAAGAAGGAAAAAAACAAAACGGTGCACTTGGTCGAAAATGAAGGCCAGATGCACCAAAAATTAGAAAAGTGAGCCTTGCGGCTTAAATCTGAAGTAAGGATCACTTGCGGGTAGCTCAGATTAATGTTGGTCTTGGATCCCAGCCAGATCCAAGGCTGAGATAGCACTAAGGTACAAGGAAATACCTAGGTCTACTCAAATTGAGGTAAAACAAAAAAAAATTGAGAAAAAGACTTACAAGGTTTTTTTCTTTCGAACAGGGCTGCCCCTTGAGTATTTAGACCCAAGGGGGAAGCATCTAAAAATGAAAATAAGGCATGAGGAGGCTCTAGAGGGAGAACGAGTTGGTACCAACCACTCGGATTGCATGTACTTGGCCAAAAGGAGGCCCAGGTACCCCCGGAGAGGCCTATTAGTGAAAGGAAGCCTTGGGGGTACCTCGATTCACCTTGGGGCACATGGAGAGGCTCATGGGCTAGCCAAAGTGTTGTGCCCCGCCTACATAAGTTGGGGGAACAACTCACCACACTCACATTTGCATGAGGCAGGTACATGCTGCCCAAATGAGCTTATGAGAGTACTACACTCACTTGGAGTGAGAGGAGGGGAACCGCTGCCAGTCTAGAGGCTTGAAGGAGGCTGTAGGCTAGTGAGAGAGGCTACTGAGGCTGGTTGAGGTAGTGCTGGCCCAAGGAAGTGGTCCGTCATAGCACCCAGGTGTGAGATAGGCTACTGAGGATGGTACATGTTGTGTTGTCCCAAGGAAGTGGTCCATCATAGCCCCCAGGCTGCGAGAGAGAGAGAAAGGTTAGTTGGGGTTCATTTAGCTCTCCTAGAGGGAAGGATTCCATAGCCTTAGTAGTAGTAGTTTGCTATAGCCTGGGAGAGGCTGAGGAAGGAAGAAGATGAGGGTTTGAAGAAGAAGGAAGTCATAGCAGGGCTGCAAGTGTGCAAAGAAAGAGGAGACTTCACCAAGGTTGGCATCTCCATCTCAAGATAGTAGAGGAGGTGAGGGGGAAGCGTCCTTCTTCCTCTTCGTCTTCCTCTTCTTCTTCTTTTCCTCCTTTATCTTCTCTCCTTCTTCTTCTTCTTCTTCTTCTTTTTCTTCCTCTTCTTCCTCACCTTCTTCCTCTTCCTCTTCTTTTCCTCCCCCTCCATTCTCTTCTTCTTCTTCCTCCTCTTTTTCTTTGCCTAATTATTCTTCATCTTCCTCAATTGCATCCCTCCTCTCTCTCCTTTTTCTCTCATCCTCTCCATAACTAACATACTAAGCACGAGGCAAGTACGAAGTAGCTTCTTCACTAGACATTGCTTTCATATTGTCCATTTCCCCCTTCCATTGTAATCCGACACTTTGTGCTTGGAGTTTCCTAATTTGAGCCCTTCACCTTCCTCTCTATAATCTTCACTTGGGTGTGAATTGCCACTTTTGTACTTACTTGCTTGTCTGGCTGCTATAGTCATCATCTTCCTTGCATTGTCCATTTCCACCCTCCTTTGTAATCCGGTACTTTGTGCTTTGAGTTTCCTAGCTTGAGAGTGGGTTTCACTCAATCTCACTCTCCCTTCACCTTTTTGCTCTAATCTTCACTGAGTCGCCACTTTTGTACTTGCTTGCCTTACTGTTGTAGTCATCATCTTCACCTGCATTGTTCATTTTCACCTTCCTTTGTAATCTGGTACTTTGTGTGTCGAGTTTCCCAGCTTGAGAGTGAGTCTCACTTACTCTCCCTCCACCTTTTGCTCTAGTCTTCACTTGGGTGTGAATCGCCACTTTTGTGCTTGCTTGCCTTATTGTTGTAGTCATCATCTTCACTTGCACTGTCCATTTTCACTCTCCATTGTAATCCGATACTTTGTGTGTTGAGTTTTGTAGCTTGAGCCTTCAGTTTTTCACCATCTCCTCACTTGGGTGTGAATCACAACTCTACTTCTTGTTGTTCTTGGTGTTGATGCATCTTTTTTTTTTTTCGTTCCGTCGCTTTCCGCACCGCTTTCCCCTTTTCGGTCGTCGTCCCCTGCCACAGCAGCAACCATCCAGAGCCACAACCCATGCCCACGCCCACATTTCGCGCTTATTTCCCCCTTTTTTTTTTTTTTTTTCGTTTCGTCACTTCCGGCGTCGTTTTCCCCTTTTTGGCCGCTGCAGCGGCCGTCATTCATGCTTCGTGTCCCTTTTTTTTTTCGTTTCATAAGTTCCGGTGCAGGCAGCCTGTCGTGTTCCCTCTGCTTGCTTTTTTTTTTTTCTTTTGCTTTCCTGCTTTCTTTTCTTTTTCGTCACGCTCCCAGTTTCGTC
>BFEA01000690.1:710619-723124 GCA_003427395.1 Chara braunii | reverse complement strand
ATATATATATATATATATATATATATATATATATATATATATATATATATATATATATATATTTGCGGGGTGCCGATTACCCCCGACCGGTAGGTGCCGACCAGCTGATCGGTCGAAGGGTCGGCAGCCGACCAGTCAAGGGCCGCTGACCGTCGGTGGGTCCAGCACTGGTGCTCACGGACAACTCTGTCCTCGCTGCGTTTCGTACAAAGCCTAAACTCACTTCTCGTCAGGCTTGTTGGTGGCGTGATCTTTCCAAGTTTGACTTCACCATCAGGAAGATCTCCGGCGAGAGCATCCGTGTCGCAGATGCCTTATCCCATCGCCCAGACCATAAGTGCGATGATCGACAACTCTCCGCTCTTTCTGTCTCTACTCCTATTATCCATCCTGCTTTCCTCGATGAGTATCGCCATGCTTAACCCCAGTGTTCTGAGTTTCAGTCCATCTACGCTGACTTACAAGTTGGCAAGATCACCCCTAACTTCCAGCTCGACCCCTCTGGACTTTTGTATTGGCTTGGACTCAATCATCCCTCTACTCCTCGCTTATGTGTGCCTTCTACCGGCCAGTTCCGCGTTCGGGCAGTCATTGAGAGTCGCGATCAGCACGCCGCTGGTCATTTCGGTGTCTAAAAGACTCTCGACCGCCTCTGCCGCCATTACTATTGGAGGTACTGCTGCACCTTCATTAGGGAGTATGTCCAGTCGTGCAAGATCTGCCAAGAGGCCAATATTACCAATCATCCCCCCTACGGTCTTCTTCAATCCTTACCCATTCCTACTCAGTGTTGGACTACTGTCTCCATGGACTTCATGGGACCTCTTTGGCCCCCTACCCCATGAGGCCACGACGTTGTCTTCTTTGTTGTCTGTCGGCTGACTAAGCATGCTCAGTTCCTCCCTTGCAAGTATGCTAGCTCAGCTAAAGACATCGCCTCACTCTATTTCAACCGCATCGCCATTCATCATGGTCTTCCTGCTAGTATTGTCTCTGACCGTGACCCCCTCTTCACTTCCTACTTCTAGCGTGGACTCCACGAGATCTACGGCTCTGAGCTTCGTTTCTCCTCTTCTTACCATCCCCAGTCAGATGGACAGACCGAGGTCACCAACAAAACTCTTGGGAATATCCTCAAGAAGTTTGTTGAGAATGACTCTGATTGGGACCTTTGGGACCTTCATCTCACTCATGCCGAGATTGCTTATAACCATGCTATTTCACCAGCCACCGGCATGTCTCCAGACTACTGTGACTTGGGATATCACAATCGTGTCCCATCTGATCTCCTTCGTCCATCTCAGATCCATCCCGACACTAAATGCCCTGCCCTTGATGACTGGGTTAAGTAGATGGATGAGATTCTCAGCAACGCTCACAAGAGCATTGTTGACTCCTAGACTCGCATGGCTACTAGCGTCAACCGTTCTCTCATCCACCACCCCATCAAAGTTGGCGACGAAGTCCTTGTCGACGCACGTCACTTCCAGCCCGAGGCCGACACGCTTCGGAAATTCAAAAGTTGATACATCAGTCCATGCACTATTCTTTCACCCGCCAGACCTAATCATGACTGTCCGGTGAGCTTCAAATTGAAGCTCCCCGATTCCATGTATCGCGCCAACCTACATGATGTGTTTCATGTATCTCTATTGCGGCCCTTCAGACGATCTCCCCCTGAGTTCCACGGTCGACCTTACCCTCTCCCCTCTCCCATCATTATTGAGGGTAACGAGGAGTTTGTCGTCTTTGATATTGCGTCCCGACGTATGAATGATGGTGACCCTCCCCGCCTCGAGTATCTCATCGATGGAAGGGTTACCCTGATGAGGAGTCTACTTGGGAGCCTCTCGAGCACATGAACCATGCTATGACTTTCATGCGTGCTTACAATTGTGCTCATCCTTTCCCTTCATCATCCTCCCCTCCTACTTCTCGTTCTTCTATTGACCAATCTACTTCAGCGACCACTAACATTCCCCCTCCTCCGTCGATGGGTCCTCCCGCTCCACCGGTACCTGCCTTAGGTCCTCCTTCCTCCGTGGATGTGGTTCCGCCTGTTCTTGCAGTTGATTCCTCTCGCCCTCAGCGTACCCATCGACTTTCTTCTCGCTATCGTGACTGATCTATACCTCCTATACGTTGCCTATCTTTTACCATTCTTGGACACTTATGCAATAGCTCCCGGTTTCGGCTTCTGCATTCGGCTTCTACATTCAGCTTCTACATTTGGCTTCTACGTTCGGCTTCTACATTCGATTTCTACCTCAATGCTTCTCTTCAGTACCAGAGAACCTATCGCAGTGTTCCAGACTTATACTTGGTTTTTGCACTACTCCTACTTCATCTTGGCTACTTTGACTCGACTTTATTCTGGAGACTCATCAGTTGGACTACTTCACTTTTTCGGCCACGGAGTTTCCATCATTCCCATCTATCCACCACCCTCGAGTTTACCCTCCAGTCGCATGATGACCCCTATTTTGCCTCCCCATGTGGGTATGTTTGTTTGCCGCCCTTCTGCCTACCCTATGCTACGCACCCTCCTCCGCAGTGTACGCTTTTCTTAGCTCACAGCCCTTGGCCATATGTCTATGTCGGCATTCCCCCCCCAATCCTTCCAGGCTCGCTTGTGTGCTCCCTTGTGTGAGTGCCCGTTTCCTTTCAGTTGGCGTTGACCATTTGATGGTTTTCATTGAGCCTGGTGTCGTCCTGTTATTATCCCTCTGAGCCTGATGATGTGTCATATGGTTGTGTGGGTACCCCCTTGGAGTTTACTCTAAGAGCCGTACTTGCCGCCTTCCCACCCATCCCTACCTTTCCCATGCGACAAAGCTCCCCTTCTTCTATTCGACTATTGTGTACTTGTACAGGGCACGTGAGACTGTGCCACTTTTTTTTTTCGGTGTGGATATTGATGTGGTTAATTTTTAGCCTTTAGGGCTCAGGTGTTGACTTATGCTCAGCCACATTGGCTTAGGAGACCCTTTTCTCTTTCTTGGCTGACCTAGGTCCGACATTTCTCTCTATGTTGGCTGACACAGGTTAGACATTTTTTTGCTTTTCGGGTCGACTCAGACCAGACATTGTTGTATAGATTAGGCCTGAGGCTTAGTCTGCATTGCATCTCTTTTCTGCACGGAGCTTGCTCCTCATTAAGGATTGTCTCTTTGCCGTTCCTCTGGGTTTCCGCTATTTCAACGTATAGCGTGTTGATGTATCACTTGATCCATTTACAGGTCTGAGGATCATGTAGCGGTACCCTTTCGGCACGGCAGTGCGGCCGGACCTGTTTCAGGCCGTCGGCCTGACCCTGGTCCGGTACCGGGTTACTCCGGCCTGGACCAAGGCCGGTATATCTCTCCGGCCTAGGCCCAGGCCGGATTGGTCATTCATTAAGTTGTTCATTCATTCATTGATGCAGACTGGACCTTCACTCAGTTGTTGCTTCTCGTGTGTGTCCATCTCCTCTCTCTCTCTCTCTCTCGCTCTCTCTCTCTCTCTCTCTCTCTCTCACCATCTCCGCACGTGCCCTCTGCACGTGCATCACAGCGGCGGGGTATGGTGGTGGCGGTAGGGTATGGAGAAAGGCAAGGAGGAGTAGGGAAGGAGGGGAAGAAGAAGAAGAGGAGAGAAGAAGACCTAGCAAATGGATCACCAGAAGAAGAAGAAGAAAAATAAGAGAGGTGAGGAGGGGAAGGAGAAGAAGATCAAGAAAGGTCGAGGAGAAAGATGAAAACGCGAGGGGGAGGAGAGGAAGAAGAAGAAGACGAGAGAACGACGAGCAGAGAAGGAGAAGAAGAAGATGAGCGTAGAAGGAGGGGGAGGAGGACGACCTTCGCTTTTTCTTTTTTTTTTTAACCTGTCCTGTCTCACGTGACCTACTGAATGTTAACGAACTAGAAGAAGAAGGGAGGCGAAAGAAAACAAGTGGGGGAGAAGGGGAAGATGAAGAAGAAGAAGAAATGTTATAGAGGAAGATGAAAACGCGAGGGGGACAAGGGGAAGACGAAGAAGACGAGAGGAGGAGGAGGAGAAGAGAAGAAGAAGAAGAAGAAGAAGAAGAAGAAGAAGAAGAAGAAGAAGAAGAAGAAGAATGTTACGATCCTGGTCATTTCCCAAGTGCAAATTCACAATGAAAGACAATGCCACCCAATTGCGAAAGAAATGAAAGCACTTGCAAAGAGATAAAGACCAGAGGAGAGGTAAAGAAGAAGAAGAAGAAGAAGAAGAAGAAGAAGACGAAGAAGAAGAAGAAGAAGAAGAAGAAGAAGTACACCAGCAAGACCAATGACAATTCCCCCTTTCTCTCTCCACCTTCCTCCTTCCTCCTTCTCTTCACCAATCTTATTCTTCTCTCAATAATAATAATAACAATGAATGGATGAACCAGAATCAATGTCTGAAGTTCCCCCTTACTGCTGACTCAACTCACAACACAACAACAACAACAACAACAACAGTCCACCATAGCTATGGCTTCCCCCTTCAACCTCCTCTCTCATGCCTAGACCATGGCGGACTCCCAAGGGGTTGCCTTGCTGTGCAAAGGACAACCCAGAGCAGCTATGGTGTTGCGCCAATGTCCAAGGACTACCCAAGCAGCTAACGTGCTGCGCTGATGTGCAAAGGACAACTCAGAGCAGCTATGGTGCTGCTGACTTAGTCCGCCATGCCTGACTCTGCCTCGAGCTTCCTTGATGCAGCGCTACCCCAACTGGGGCCTTCCARATGCAGCGCCCAACAAGGTGATGAAGACGGTGTCCACCATAGCCAGGTAAGTTCCCTACCACTCTCCTACCATGTCCCCCTTCTTCCTCCTTCAAGCTGGGGTGCTCGCCATAGCCAGGCTGAGCCCCAGCAGACCTTCACCTCCAAGCAGCGCTGCTTCCGACCAGCGCTGCGCTCCAGCAGCATGTCGCCAATCCTTGCATACCACAAATGAGGAAGAGCCTTCCGCTCTTCCTGAAGATATAGTGGCCTACCGGCCTCCTGGGCAGTGACTTTCCAGGCCAAGCGGCCTCCCAGGCAACCGGTACCTCCTCCCTTTTGGAGGGAAACATCATTGCAGGCTCTGTTATTGTCCGCACAGGCCCTAGACCCGGGCTACTTGGACTGGTACCGGCCTACCCCCAACCTACCGCTACTGGACCTCTGAAAATGCCAACTTTTTGTCTTCTTCTGCTCGGCCTACCTGCTACTTGAGTGTTTTCCCCAGCTGCTTTAAGTGTCGTGGGCCTATCTCCCGCTACCGGCGTGTTTTACCCCCCTGCAACCCTCCAGAGTCACGTCCACAGGTAAGTACCGGCCCGGTGGGCCTTGCAACCAACAAGTACCCTTGCGGGTCAAAAACACACATACCCCACCGACAAGCACTCAGACAGGCATGCACGCACACACACACAACCAGCGAGCACTCAGAGAGGCATACAACCAGCAGGCACGCACACACACAGACTTGGGACCACAACAGAATGCGGGAATCACAACAAGGCATCCATTCCAGTGACAAATCCCATAAATCGGCAGTGTTCTCAGTTTGTGTTTTTGGCGGGTCATTACATTACTCCCCTCTCGAGAGCGAGGTCCCTTCGAGCGAGTAACTCAGTCAGAGTCGGTACAAAAGGCGTCGTAGGCATAGATCAAAAGGAGAGTGTTAGTGAGACCGAACGGAGTGAGTTTTGCAGCAAACTTGGCGGTCTGTCCATCAACAATCTGTCGTTCATATGCGTTCACAACACGTGACGCACTCTTCAGCAGTTCTTTCCGGTCGATCCAGAAAAATTCATTCAACGGGTGATAGAGGAAGTGAACTTTATATTGTCTGTTCCTCCCTCTCCCTTCGTGAGAAACGATTCTGTCGATCTCATGGCCACCATCGATAGGGCGAGGTATCATAGGGTCTCGGAAGGGAAAAGTCNCCCTCTCCCTTCGTGAGAAACGATTCTGTCGATCTCATGGCCACCATCGATAGGGCGAGGTATCATAGGGTCTCGGAAGGGAAAAGTCTCATCATCAATGTGCGGAAACAGTTTGGAGGCATGGAAGACTAGGTACGTGCGCAGATGAGGCGGCACGTCAATCACATACGAAGGACCGAAATCATCCCCAATCACTTTCAGAATCTGCCAAGGGTCGTAGTATAGTGGAAGAAGCTTCCGTGAAACACCCTCTTCATCAGGAAATTCAGACATTTTGACCCAGACATAATCTCCTACTTGGAATTTCTCTTCTCTGCGCTTCTTATTAGCATGTTTGATCATGGCATGCTGGTGCTTGTTCATGGCTGCGGTCACATCTTTGAGCAAGCGTGCGTACTTCGCATTGTAGCCAGGCATGCCGGACATCAGACCAGGTGACCGTTCTGGGAACAGGTAGGAGAGGGGATTGCGCATTGGCCATCCATACTGCAACTGGTTTGGTGTCACACCGGTTGCAGAATGGATGGAGTTGTTGTACARCCCCTTTACTTTATGCAAGTCCTTATCCCATGTGTTCTGATCTGGCACAATCAATGCGCGCAACAGCTGGGTGACGGTCTGGTTGATTTCCTCAGCCAATCCATTGGCTTCGGGGTGTCGGCATGAAGTCATGTTCAGTTTGATGTCATAGATCTGGGCAGTGAAGTCCTTCCAATCCTTGCTGATGAATCTGGTGTCCCGATCACTCACAAGAGTTTTCGGGGGCCCATACTGCAGAATGTACTGCTGGTGAAACTCTTCGATCACCAGTTCAGTCGGTGCATGAGGAGGTAGAGGAATCAGATTCAGAAATTTAGAGAAGCGATCCACAATGACCATGACTTGTGAATTCCCTGCCGTACTCACCTTCCCCATGTCTGTGAAATCGATAGAGACCGATTTCCCGGGGCCATGAGGGATTGGGAGAGGTCTCAGCAGGCCATAAGGCTTATGCCTGTGGACCTTGGTTCTCAGACAGAATTGACACTCAACAATAAATTTCTGAGCAGATCCCTTCATTCCCGGCCAATCAAACTGTTGGAGAAGACTTCCATAAGTCTTCTCAAAGCCGAAATGCCCACTCCGACCATGTGCCAAATCCAGGAAATGAGTCCGGAGAGGCGCATGGTTAGGAACACACAAGCGATCAAATTTCCCGTACCGGCGGAATACAAGACCATCGAATTCATGAAAATCAGGCTGGTTGTTGGGGTCAGCCTTAAGTTGCTCAAGGATGGGATTAAGGTCCGGATCCTTGGCGGTGTGTTCGATCAGATCCTCCTTCAGTTTCCTGCGGAGGTCGTACGAATCCGACAGGCAAGTCAAATACTCAGGATGGCGCGATAGAGCATCAACAACACGATTATAGCAGCCTTTCTTATGCTTCAATTCAAAGTTGAAGACATCAATATCATGCAACCAGCGGGTCAGCGTTGGAGAAAGATCGGTTTGTATCTTAATCCACTGCAAGGTCTGATGATCTGAGTAGACCTTGAAGTGGCGACCCAAGAGATAGTGCTTCCAATAAGTGAGCGCCTCGCGCAAGGCGTAGAGCTCCCGCATGTATGTGGAAGTGGCTACCTTGTGGCTGGGCATGCGTTTGCTGTAATATTCAAGCGGACTCAGGCCATCGCCATCATCTTGTTGCAGCACTGCACCAATCCCAAACTGGCTCGCGTCCGTAGTGACTACGAACGTGACGTTGGGATCCGCAATGCGGAGCACAAGATGACTCACCAAAGCCTCTTTCAAGGCTTGGAATGCAGTCTCACACTTTTCACACCACGCGTAGGCAACATTTTTACTAGTCAGGCGTGAGAGTGGATGAGCAATGACTGAGAATTTAGGCACAAACTTCTGGTAGTAAGAAGCCAAACCGAAAAAAGAACGCAAATCGTGTACATTTGCCGGTTGAGGCCAGTTGCGGATGACCTCAACCTTGGTTGCCTCCGGCTCAAGGCCGCTCACAGACAACCGGTGCCCAAGATAGATGACGCTGTCCCTGCCAAACTCAGATTTCCCCAAGTTGAGGTGCAGTTGAGCATCTTTGAGGACTTGCAAGACCTCCTCAAGATGCTTGGCGTGCTCCTCCAAGGTCTTGCTGAAAATCAGAATGTCATCAAGATACACAACCACAAACCTGTTAAGTTGGTGGCAGAGTAACTTGTCCATGAGGGATTGAAATGTGGCTGGTGCGTTCGTAAGGCCGAAGGGCATAACGATAAATTCGTACAGCCCATCGTTTGTCTTGAACGCGGTTTTGTGTTGGTCACTCGGATCGACTTCAATCTGGTGGTAGCCAGACTTGAGGTCAATTTTGGAGAAGACCTTGCAACCACCGGCCGCATCCAACAGATCATCTATGCGAGGCAAAGGGTACGCATTCTTTCTAGTGATCCGGTTCAAGCCACGACAGTCAATGCACATTCGGAGCTTGCCTCCTTTCTTCGGTACAAACAGGATAGGGGCACCAAACTCAGACTCACTAGGCCTAATCCATCTACGGTCAATCATGTCATCGATTTGTCTCCGCAGCTCCTCCAACTCGCCTTGTCCCATACGATAGACGCAGCCCTTTGGAGGAACACTCCCTTCTATTATCTCAATTTTGTGCTTGACTGGACGCTCGGGAACTCCGCGCGGTTCAGCCAACACTTCCGGGAATCGATCTAATAGGAGGCGAATGTTTGCTGGGATTTCGGGTGGAGGATCATCCTCATCAGGCGAGAGAAAATCAGATTGGGAATTTACAGCAATCACAACCGGTTTTGAGGCATTCGGATCAGAATTAGATTGATTATTTACAGCAGAAGTAGGTGGAACAGAAGTAGAAGTAGTAGAGTTACCTTCAGAAGAAGAAAATGCAGCAAAAGTAGAAGGCACATGGAAAGGCTTTACAAGAGCTATATGTACAAACTCAGCCTCCTTGCGCCTGCGCACTGACCTGCAGAATTTGTTTGCACTTAGAAGAGTCACAGGGGACTCACGCGTCTCGTCTAATAAGACGGTACGCTCGTTCCCCTCAACATTGAGAACCACGAACTGATTGTCTGCCCACGTGGTCTTTAGGCAATGAGCCTTTAGCCAGCCCAAGCCAATGACCGCGTCGAAAGGACACTTGTCCAAGACATAAAAATTTAGCTCATGTGTGACAGTGCGATCTTTGTCAAAGGTGATGCACACACCTTTGACATCATGAGTAGAAGTGACAACCTCTTGGTTGCCCACCTGAGTCCGGCAAGGGTTCTGCAGTTCCACTTGCTCCATACCCAGGCCCGACTTACGAATCCCGTTCGGAGAGAAGAAATTAGTGGTGGAGCCACTGTCAATCAACACACGGATGTATCAGCGGTTAATGAGTAGTTTAAAGAAGGTTAGTTCCACGCTCCCCTGAACACGGCATTGCTGCTTGAGCTGCAGCCAATGCTCCATGTGGG
This sequence comes from Chara braunii, assembly GCA_003427395.1. Classification (NCBI taxonomy): domain Eukaryota; kingdom Viridiplantae; phylum Streptophyta; class Charophyceae; order Charales; family Characeae; genus Chara; species Chara braunii. The sequence continues at coordinate 713,727 of BFEA01000690.1, read as the reverse complement.
CGTGGAGGTCAACTTCTCTAGACTCCCCCCAAGGCTCAGTGTATAATACTTGGACTGCACCAGCCTTGGAATCAGCATCAGTTCGGGCTTCAAGAGCAAACTACTGATCAGATTCAGGCTCCTCGGAAGGGCCTGCAACTGACTGCTCAGCTTCCTTTGTTGTAGAGAGTGTTGATGACTCCTCTACGCCCCTTGCCTGTTTCCCTGAAGACGATAGCAATCCTGCACAGCATGCCCAGGCTTTGAACAATGCAAGCATACACGCAGTTTGGATCTTCTTTCCCATTCTTTTTGGCTGATGCGGAGGGCTTCCCAAGGTTTGGTGGAAGCGTCCTCCGGTTTCTCAGGGATCTTAGCATTCTTGGGAAGGTGTATAATTGTTCCCTTACCCGAACCACGGTTAGGCCCCTTATTTGAAGCAGTCTTCTTGAATGCATTAAGTTTTTCATCGTCGTTTCGGTCACACTCAATGGCTGATGCAGAACAGCCCGCATCGGAGTCCGGCTCTAGATCGTCATCCAGAGACAGATCATCCGCATAGGACTGATCCTCAGCCTCCCGATGGTCATGCAGTGCAMGCTGGTTGCTGYTTCCCAACYGCTTGCGTTGTGGTTTCCCACCTGCAGCGGGCGCCTTCTTGTGCCTGGCGAGGTCCTTGGCCTCTAGGTTGACTAGATCCTTCATGAGCTCTCGCCAGGTAGCATGGTCTTTGAGTGCTAGCAGGGAGAGGTATTCTTTAGGGGTCACTCCCATGACTACATCCATGCAAGACACGTCAGTCATCCCCAGATCCGGAGTGGTGAATAGACCTGTCAAGTGTTGTTCTAAAGCTTGCATGGATGACCTCCATGTTTGGCCTTTGAGGGCCTCAAGCTTCAGCCTAGCCTTGAGCGCAGCGTGTTTATCCTGATACCGGTCAAGGAGAAGATCTTCAAGAGCGCGGACAGGGGTAACCTTCAGCCATTCAGTCAGGTCTATGTGCTCATAGCCTGCAGCAACAGCTTGGAGCTCAATGTGGTTGCGTACGGCGGGCTTGGTATTAGTCCCCATGATCATACTTCGGTCCTCTTGTGGTGTCCGCATGACCTCGAAGTATGACCTCATGGAACTAATCCAAGAGGTGATGTCAGCCGTCGTACTTGGACGGCAGCGTAGCCGCCTGCTTGTCCACCATGGGACCGCTGTACTGAACGCCAGTAAGAACTGCGGCGTTTTGGGCTGAAGTCCCTGCATTTGGGATAGTGACCAGTGTAGAATTGCCGGTGCTGCCGCTCGAGGAGCTGGCACCGGTTCCTGCACTTGCCACAGTTCCGCTGGCCCTTGGAACGAGGGCTGTGTTGGACTGAGAGACTGGATTACAGCAGATCGAGAGTTAGGAGGGCGGGGGGCAGACAGTTGGGACTGTTCAAGGCTATTTACTTTAGCCTGCAGCTCTTGGTTCCGCTGCTCAAGTGTTGTCACACGGGACTCGAGATTTTCCAAGTTCCGCAGCCAGACCAAGGCTGCGACGACAACAACTAGCCTCTCCTGGAACCGGTCAGCATTGGTTTCCGGAACCTGTAGGAGGGCCTCCTGCGCAGCTATACTCGTAGCTCTAGCTGCTGCCTCCGCCTCCCTTTCCCTCTGTACGACATCATCATACAGTTTTTGAAAGAACGGTTTCTGACTCTCGTCTGCTGCGTCCAGCATGGCCTGCCATTGGTCAGATGTGATGACCGCCATGCTGGAGGAAGGAATGTCAGTAGTGCTCTGAAGAGGGGTCCGCTCTCTCCTTACGTTTGGACGAACACTTCTCTTGCCCCTCCTCACACTCTCAAACAACACACCCTCACTCTCCCTTTCCTCTCTTTTCGCTGTCTGCGCACGCGTCTCAACACCGGACATAGATAGTTCAAGCCAAAGAAACAAACAGAAAACCACTCAGAGAAGAAGGTAGAACTCCTAGCCGGAGCGGCGAATCATTTGGACTGAGAACGTGGCACGCAGCAGAAGAAAAAAAAAAAAAATAATGATTAAAAAAAAACAAAAAACAGAGAGGTCTGATTTATAGAACGGGCCCGATCAAATCAGTTGGAGATCCCCTCTTGTCTAACCTGACAGAGGACGTGTCATCACAATAAATCAGACGAAGAAGACTAACTGCAGCAATGGAGATTTCGAGGGGTGCAGATGGTCGCCGAGTCAGACGCGGGGCAGTATGTAATCACACACGGTAAGACCAGTCAAGATCCCCTTGAAAGGAATGCCCTTGCTGTCTGTGTGTCCCCCAGATTCAGCACAGCAAAGTAATGCACTGGCGGCAACAGATTTGGGCCCAAAGGTCCTGTCCCGTTGGGCCTGGTCCCACTGGGTCCCAAGTGGTCCCAAGTAGGCCGTGGACCAGGTCTAACGAGACAGGGGCACCAAGTCAGACCCAAACTGTCTCTACCGTACTGAAAAGGAAAAGACAACTTTCAGTAAGAACTTACCCCTACTACCGTTCAGAAGTGAAAAGACAATGCACTGCAGAAAGATAAGTCATTTAGAACAAGATACATCATCCATCCATCCATCAGGTGAGAAAGCAATCCACATGCTCAACACACACAACCAAGACTGCAGAGAAGAGGAAGAGAACCCAGCACACCCCCAACAGGCCATGAAGCACCAAACAACCTCCCACGGGCTTACCCAGGTCACACGGCACTTACCTGTGAGGCCCGGCCTCCAAAGATGGATAACGAGTCACTCCCCTCTCATATAAGTCCTCCTGACCCCTAGCTACCACTACACGAAGTGTCCTAGCATGACTAAGAGGGCCTTCCTACACCCCTGTTGCAAAGCCGGATCCCCCGTCGATGCCTGAAGACCAAAGTAGCAACTTGCAGCAATCCGATGCAGATATGGCAGCCTCCGATCAAGTCTCCCTCTTGAGGGGAAGCCCAAAAGTCACTCAATGTCTTCCTGAAGTCCAGAATCCAGGTGTGAGTACCTCTCACTCTGTACTCCCTCTCGCTCACTCCAATCAGCCTCCTTTGTGTCTCGCCACCCCATACATTCACTCAAGCAACCTGGTTGGGTCCAATGTCGACCCTACATGACCTAACCAGGTGGGGGCAGCATCCCCAT
>BFEA01000690.1:697372-708504 GCA_003427395.1 Chara braunii | reverse complement strand
GTCTCCCAATCCTACACAAACCCTAAACGATTCCAAGAAGAAGAAGAAGAAGAAGAAGAAGAAGAAGAAGAAGAAGAAGAAGAAGAAGAAGAAGACGAAGAAGAAGAAGAAGAAGAAGGAGAAGAAGAAGAAGTTTGTCGGGGTGTTTGTAGTTACCTGCAGCAGTAACCCTAGCAGCAGGGCCTTCGTCTCCCCGTCCTACACAAACCCTAAACGATTCCGACAAGAAGAAGAAGAAGAAAAAGAATGGCGCCCTCGTCGTAGCAGCAGGGCCTTCGTCGTAGCAGCAGCAGCAGGACAGTCGGGGCCTTCATCGTAGCAGCAGCAGCAGGACAGTTGATGGCGATGGCGACGGGCGACGGGCGACGGCGCAGCAGGACAGTGCAGCAGCAGGTCGGCACCAACTCCGATCGTGCTGGGGGGCGAGTGGCAGACCACCCCAGCCGATCGGAGGTTCGAAAGGGGGGGGAGGTTGGCGCCAACAGAGCCAGCGTGAATTCAAAAAAAAAAGCAGGCCTACCGGGCCCGACGCGACGGTTTCTTGGGCCGGTCGGATCTGGTAGGCCTGCGGGAGGCCAATACCAGCCAAAAGGGGGTCCGAACCCCCCCAACAGGTGAGTGTGCTGGGGGGGGGCGGCCCCCAACCAGGTGCCCTGCCCGGCCAGGCCCCCCGGGACCTCCCCCAGGCCCCTGCCGGTCACCCGGGCGGCCCGGATCCCCACTCAGCATTTAATGTTTATGCCACTGGCATTTAGAGAGATTCTCTGCAAAAAAACTAGATAAAAATCCCCGAAGTAGAAATTGTAACAGTTGCAAACCTAAAGAGATCGTGATTGCTGCCCCGCTATCCTAATACTGCTAGTCTCTCGCTCAGAAGCTCTGAGAGGCTTTCCGCTGTCATGTCAAGACTCGCAGACAGCCGCCCAAGCAGCCCTCTACAATATCTTCCCACACTGATCCCACCATGAAACCAACCCCACACCCTCGTTCAAGAGAGGCACCTCCCCTCCATGGGAACAAAAGGGCAACCTGGCCGAACCCCTCCACTCAATTCTTTGGAGGTCCGTTGCAGATCCTTGCCGAACGTGTCGACGATACACTGTGGGAGTTCCAATGCAGTGCGATCGAAGTAAGGAGTAGGCAAGAATGGGGATAGCAGGGGAGGAGAGAAGGAACAGACTCGAGAAGGGAGGAGTGAGAGAAAGATGAGGAGACAGGGGCCAACCATCCAAATCACCTCCCACCTCCTCCTTCCATACCCAATCAAAGGCGGGAGGTGAGCTTCGGATGGTTTTGGCCCCTGTCTCCTCACCTTTCTCTCACTCCTCTTCTCGGGTCTGTTCCTTCTCTCCTTCCCTGCTATCCCCGTGCTTGTCTACTCCTTACTTCGATCGCGCTGGTTTGAAACTCCTGCAGAGCATCATCGACGGGTTTGGCGAGGACCTCTGCAACTAACCTCCCAGGAGCTGTGTGGTGGGGTTCGGGCAGGTTGCCCTTTTGAGGTTTCTCTGGTGTCTGTGATTTGCAACACAGATTTCAAATTCTCTTTCCCTCTCTCTTTCCAATTCTTTAATATACTCTTGCTGCCAGTCGAGTGAGTCTCAGTCTTCCTCCCTTCCCCCATCTTTTTCTTCCTCTTTGTCCTATCCTTCGATCCCTTTCTGCTCCTTTTCCATTACATCAGCTTCCTCATTTTCCTCAGAGTCGTCCTCTTCCTCATCATCGACCTCCTCTTCTTCCTCCTCACTTATTTTCTGATCCTTGTCTGATTCCTTGTTCCCTTGTCTATCACTGTTAGTACCTTTGATGCTCTTGTCTGAATCCGGATTTGATCTGTCCGTGATGTGTGCATCCTGCTCTTAGCCTCCCACTTTACTGCAATCTGTATCGGAATCGTCAGCGGTGGAGTCAGCCTGTGTTTTTGGCACCTCTGACTGTGAACGAGTGCACCCTGTACCCTCATTCCCATTATTCTGTTGGACCTGCAAGTCTTGTTGCTTCCCTTGTATTCTCTGATTTTTCTACGTCCCTTTGTTTGTATCCCTGTACCGCTTTCTGCCTTAAGGCTTTGTTTTTAGATGGCTCTTTCCCTTCTGATTCTGTAGACGCCTTCCGCCTGAGTGACACTTTTGAAGTTTTTGAGGTTGTGCTGCTATCTGATTCCTTCTCCGGTTCCTTTTGCCTACTGCTGTTGTCTGTCTTCTTCAGTTCGCTGTTTTTCAGCATGCTCCTTGCTCTAGGATTCTCCAGTTATGCTATCCCTGCACTTTCCCCTATTCTGTGTTGGTCCTCCAGCTTTTCTAATCTCATCTTATCATCGTCCACTTCCCACTCATCCAGCAGAGGTCTTTTCTCAAAGCCCCCTTCTTTCTTCCCAATCCGTTTTGCTCCAGTCTTGCGCCATTTGCTGTCATATGGTGGATAAACATCCGGTTTGGACCTTGGGCTCACCTTTCAGTACCCAGACCCATTTGGGCTGATCTAGTGTGTCATCGAACACCCATCCCCTGCATAAGGGATGGTTGACGTACCACAGACCATGCCTGGTCTCACATTCCATTAGCAAAGACTGTGACAGCCCTCCTCTGGATCTGCTTGCCATATTCTGCAGACAATTACAGTCTGTTCCGAGGTGCCCCTATTCCAACACTTGAAGCACATAGGATTGTTTTTTTTGTGGAAACAAGTACTTTGATTCTCTCTCCATTCATCTTGAACAACCAGGTGTTAGGGAACATCAGAGGAGAACCAGATGTGACATCCAGGCAGGCTATCTGAGAGTCGTGATCTGGGGCCAAAAATTCCGTCCCTGCCGCCACCCATGCAATTACCGGATTATTGGGGTAAACTTCTACTAGCCTTTTCCTCACAAAGCTGTGTATGCAATAACTCATACCATATGTCTCGTGGAACTGAGGGTCATCAGAGGGCCTACTTGGCCGCCCTCAGCCCAGGCCGAACAAGGGCAGAAAAGGCCCTTCACGAATTCAGGGCCTGGGCGTGTGACAGTTGACTTTAGTCAACTGTCGGTCCACTCAACAGTCAAAGTCCAAAGGTACCTAGCCCAGGCCGCAGGTCAAGCACACACTTGTTTGTATGCAGGTACCCAGACAGCATCAGGTCCAAGGGAGAAGTCTGCAACTGTACAATCCGGGCCCTCAGCTGTGATTCAATCTGGACGGCTGTGGGAAAATTACCCGAGGCCAGACAACCTCGACATCTGTTACTTACGGCTGACCTCGAGTAAGTCAAGCATTCAATCTTGCTATGCTGCTTTGACGCTGGCTCGACTTTGACACGACACTGGCTTCATGCTGGCTGTGCACAAACGTTGCGGACGACGGCACGAGGTGGAGGCAGCATGTCGGCACATCTTCAGTGCATCATGCCATGCTGATGTGGCGCTGCCTCTGGTCTACGTGGCATGCTGATGTGGTGCTGCCTCTAGTATATGTGGCGCTGCCTCTGGTCTACGTGGCATGCTGATGTGGCTCTGCCTCTGGTATATGTGGCACTGCCTCTGCTCTACGTGGCATGCTGATGTGGCGCTGCCTCTGGTATATGTGGTGCTGCCTATGGTCTGCGTGGCATACTGATGTAGCGCTGCTACTGGTCTACATTGTTCACGTGGCATTGTCCACGCTGTCTACATGAAGTGATTGGTTGCGAGGAGGAGGAAGATCGGGATCTGTGGTTGAGCGAGAACGGGTACTCACCTGGGTTTGAAGTCGATACTGGAATCTGCAATGTCTTCATGGTCTTCATGATATTGAGCGCCACGTGGCATTTCCGTGTGTGATCAAGAATATACTTATTATCATTGTCGATGTGAAGAGGGGAGAAGCCCGGAGAAGGAGAGGGTCAGCAGGGATTATTGTCTGATTCTTCATCTTCTCCTTTGTCTGTTCCCCCTCCCTTCTCTTCTATTGATGATATTGAGATACTGTTTGATATATTTCTTCACAAATTGGAGACTTTGATGCAGATACTGACTCTACAGGTATTGGACGACTTCTGAGTATCTGTCGGACAGGGCTCATTACAATTTGGTATCGGAGTGAACTTCTTCATCGCGATCTGCTGTCTGCTGCCAGGTGCTGACGTGGCACCTAGGCAAGTGGGAGGTGCCGCATGTGCAAAACGAAACGTGTTTATTAACGCGCGCGGTCATACCGCAAGTCTAGACATTGTAGTAATGCACTTGTGAGTTGTCGTCCCTTGAAGACTAATGACATAGCTGCATTGAAGACACCGGCGAGAGCTTCGTTGGCAATAGGCTGACGTGGCGCCGGTCCAGATAGATAAAGTGTGTGAATTATACCGTTGATGTGGCATAATACGGAATGTTGACATGTTGTTTTGGCAGGGCATGGTCTGACGTGGCACGTATCTGTGTCGTGAGTACCTGCTGACGTGGCATTCTAGTTCAGGCACTCATTGCTGACATGGCATCCCCCTTGTACACCCTCCGGGTTCTTAATGTGCTGACGTGACAGACTCTATTGAGTTGCTGTGTTGGCATTCCAAGGGTGACACGTGGCCTGCGTGGCTAAGTGAGGTGTCGAGTGTGTAACGTGTTGGGTGCTGCAAAAACTACAACCATAAGAGAGGAAGCTAACAATTGATTGTGTTGAAGTGTTGGTTTTACTCACCTGATTGGTTGTTCTGTGGTGTCCTTGCATACTCACCCATGTGTTGTTGTCTTGATCACACTGGTTGTGGCTGCGGTACATGTACACATGTTGTAGGACGTCATTACATAGAAAGAACAGACAACGAAGTTAGACTTAGTAAAACATTTGTTTCTTTGTATTTGCTTTGAATAATTCTTGCTATAAAGTTGCGTGCGTCGTGGAATTTATTTGTCTTTTAATTTTATTTATTGTGCGACATCTGCACATTTGATAAAATGAGTTCTCTCTGGAAATGTCTGCGTGCCTCTATCTTGACTCACTTCATACCGCTTTTTTTCTTCCTCATTCCTCGTACCGTCTTTGTCGATGAAGAGGGAGTGGAATTGAAAACCCTTGGTCAGATTGACGGAAGGAGAAAGACTTTGGTCGATCTCCTTTGCCAGCTTCTTGGTGAGATACATGGTGTCGGTCCAGATGCTGAATAACACGTTCACAGACAAATTAATATGTGTGATGCAGAAAGAGATTTGGAGGCCACTGAAATTGTTGTTCAGTTGATGGAAACAGGCAAGAGGGTCAAAGACCTCATAAAGCAAAGACGATTGATCCTTGATCAATATGTTGCCGAGAGCTTTGAAAAGATGGATCAAAAAGGGAAAGAAAAAAAAAGGAACGAAAGGAAGAAAGAAAGAAACCACAATTTTCTGTACAAATAATGGAGGAAAACGTCAGGCAGCTGGAGAGTACATTAAGAGAAGAGAGAAGGAAGATTGAAGAGTACAGGAGATTGAAAGAACAGCAAGAAGAGGAAGAAAGAGTGATGAATGAATTGAGGCAAAAGCATTACGAAGAAGCAGGTAGTGAGGTTGCATCTATTCTTCAGTCTATTATGGTCTACCTCGTTCATCTCGAGAAGAAGATTGACAGTAATTGACAGTAACACCGCCGCTATGGAGACAATGATCAGAATGATAAAAGCAAAACAAAAGGTGGTGTATGAGGAGGTGGCCAAGGGGGAAGAAGACAAAAAGAAACCCCAAAAAAAATTAATGAAGGATGAAATGAAACGAGTGACACTCGAGAAACCCGAAGGTTCTAAGAAAGAACCCGAGAGACCAGTTGAGAAGAAAGAGTCACCCACCGAAAAGAAAGAAGAACCGGTGAAGGAAGCGGAAAAACCAAAGAAGAAAGAAAAGGTTAAAATGAAATTGCCATTCACGTACAACAACAAGAAGGAAGAGAAACTTGTTGTTGTAGATTGCGGAAATTCAGACCTACGTCGGAACAACACCCGTTTAGTCTGAGAGTCAGGTCGCTTTCTCCACGTCGTGTTTGGGAGGAGTGGCTAAGGAGTGGGTGTTGGCTGAAGCCAATGCTACTAGCTTCGAGGATATAGGTGAGTGGACTAAGACATTGACGTTGAGACAATTTCTCCAAAAGATTAAGGAGAGATTTCTCGATAAAACGACAACCGATAAGGCTTTCGACGAACTCACCACCATTGGCCAAAAGCGTTGGTCTTCAGTTGATTCACTGTCTCGTGAAGTTGATCGTCTTTTGCAGGTACGTGGGTTGAATTTGCAGGATAATCAGGTCCTGTACATTTACTCACGAGCATTGCCCGAGTGTATTTGTGGAAAGCTCGTGGCAGAGTCAACGTCTGGTAAGTACAATTACCGACAGTTCTGCGATCTCGCTCTGCAAAGAGAGCAGATGACCACACAAGTCAAAGGTACGTACGTTTCGGTAGTCAAATCAGGACCGATTGGTGGGTACGGCAAGTGGGTCCTTTGGCGGCAAAAGCGTCAGGACCATATGCTTGTGCTATTTAAGGATGAGACAGTAGAGAAGTTACCCCTCGACGAGTCTGAGGGAGGAGGAGGTAATGGCGGCAGCGAGTCCGAGAAGGGTGACGTCGCTGCCGTAATGGTCAACAAGGGAGGCCAAAGTTAGTGAAAGAAGAAGAAGAGGCCACACTCGTTTCCCGAGCATTCCGACATCGCGTTCGGGAGACCCTGGGAAAAGATGAACATGACTCGGGAGGAGTGGCAATCCAAAATGGACAATCGCCACTGCCTCAAGTGTGGCGTCGTAGGGCACGTGATAGCCTGGTGCCCACTTATTCGAAACCCAAAAGCTAGCAGCCAGTAGGCGTAACATCTGCTCCTATTGAGTCGAATGATTTAGACCAAGATAAAGGTAAGGCGCCTACAAACCCTTCCACCCCTTCGATTCTCAAGGCGGAGGATGACTCTTCTTCTGCCCGTCGTTCAGACCACCCTGACATAGTACTTTGTTATGTCTCACTCGACGATTCCCTTGACAAGCTCGGCAATGAACTGATAGCACTACGGAGTTTGTGGGCGAAGAAAGCAAAGTCTAAGGGTGAGTTGATGATTGCGAATGTTGAGATTGCGCACACGCGAGTAGGTGTCTTGTTAAATCCAGGATCGAGGCGGTCTTATATCTCAAAGAAGGCAATTCGTAAGTTGCATACGGGAATGAAGGCAAAGGATTTACCTAGACCTATCATGTCTATACTGGCTGACAAGAGCACGATCACTGTCTCTCAATACGTCGATCGTGTTAAGTGCTATTTCAGGAGAAAGGAAGGTAAGAGGATTATTCTACACAAGATATCCTTCCTAATTGAGAAGAATTTACCCTTTGACATAATTCAGGGTATGGATTGGCATGAGGACGCCGACCTAGAAGTCAAGTTCAAAGATAAAATTGTCAAACTCCAGGACGAGAAGTCTGAATTGCGTGCGATAAAGTTGTATCATAAGTATGGCTCTGACTCTACTCTGTCTTTCTATTGTATGAGTTACCCAGCTTTCCGATCAATGGTAGTAAAAAAGAAGTTGGATCATGAGGTGATGATGGTACTTGTCAAGCGAGTAGGTGAGTGTTCCTCATCTTATCCACCTTCTATTGAAAAACTTCTTGATGAGTACAAGGACTTGCAGTCTGAACCAACGGGAATTACTGAGCGTGCTATTAAGCACACTATTGAGATCATTCCCGGAAGCAAAATTCCCAAGGGTACCATCTACCGAATGTCTCCTAGGGAACTTGAGGAACTGCGAAAGCAGCTACAAAAACTTACTAACAAGGGATGGATTTGCCCTAGCTCATCTCCTTATGGTGCACCTGTCTTATTTGTGCCCAAAAGGAAGGTGAACTTCATTTATGTATTGATTATCGCGGGCTGAATTTCGTCACTGTTAAAAACGCGGAACCTCTTCCGCGCATTGATGATCTATCAGATCAGTTGCAGGGGTGTAGATACTTTAGCAAGATTGATCTCAAGTCAAGGTACCACCAGATTGTGGTGGCTCCTAAGGATCAACACAAGACGGCTTTCCGAACCAGGTATGGTCACTACGAGTTCGTGGTTATGCCCTTCCGTCTGACCAATGCACCTGCGACCTTCCAAAGGTCAATGAATCACTTATTCCATCAATGGCTTAACCAGTTCGTAGTAGTCTATCTCGATGACATTCTAGTGTATAGCAAAACACTAGAGGATCATGAAAAACACCTACGAATGGTTTTGCAGAAGTTGCACGAGGGCAACTTCAAACTGAATCCGAAGAAGTCTGAGTTTCCTAAGCCTGAAGTTTTGTACTTAGGGCATATAGTAAACGAGGAAGGACTAAGGCCTGAAGTAAAAAGGATTATAAAAATCAGAGACTGGTCACAACCTAAGACTATAACTGAACTAGGGTCTTTCTTAGGACTAACGAACTATTATAGGAAGTTCGTCAGGAACTTCTCCTTGATAGCTGCTCCTATGAGAAGATTACTGAAAAAGGAAAAACCTTGGTTGTGGGACAAAGATTGTGAGTCATCGTTTAGAAAGTTAAAACGTATCCTGACTCGTTACCTTGTCCTTAAGATTGCTGACCCTTCTCTTCCTTTCATTGTCACGACTGATGCAAGTCAGTATGGGATTGGGGTTGTGCTACAGTAGAATGACGGTAAGGGATATAGACCTCTTGAGTTTATGTCGAGAAGACTTCCGTCAGAAAAAATAGCCAACTCTATATATGAAAGGGAACTGTATGCCTTAGTAGCTGCACTAGACACCTTGAAGCACTACTGGTTAGGGAGGCATTTCACTGTCTACTCTGATCACTCTACATTGAAGTGGATCAAGACTCAGCCCAAGCTCTCCGACAAGTTGGTAAGGTGGTCCGCATTCCTTGACACATTTGACTTTGAGGTGAAAACCATCAAAGGTAAGGCTAACGTGGTTGCGGATGCTTTGTCCAGGCGTGCAAATTTCTTTGGAATTATTGTCTCTTATCTCGATATTGGAAATGAACTGAAAGAACAGATCCGCCAAGGTTACGGGAGTGATCCTATTTGGAGTCCTATTATTGGAACACTACGAAAGAACCTTGAGTTGTTTCCAAAATATCGAATGACTGGGGGCTTACTCTTCTTGCTGAACAAAACCGAAGAACGATTGTGTATTCCTCACCAAGAATCAATTAAGAGTTTGATCATTGGGTAATGTCATGATGCAAAAGGACACTTTGGTTTCAAGAAGACGTATGCCGATGTGCGTGAGCGTTTTGAGTGGAAAGGAATGAAAGAAGATGTACTAACGTATGTGCGGACTTGTCTTGTCTGTCAAAGGAGCAAGCCCTCACATGAGAATCCGATGCGACTATTGCGACCACTACCTATTCCAAGTGAGCCAGGTGAGTCTATCTCTATTGATTTTATGAGCCTCACTGAAAGTCGAAACGACAATAGTCAGGTAACGGTAATCATTGATAGATTCTCCAAGTATGCTATGTTCATTCCTTTGCCTGCTGAAGCTAGAACCGAAATAGTAATCCAAAAGTTTCAAATGCGATGGGTCTCTGAGTATGGATTTCCCAAAACCATCGTATCAGACAGAGATGTTCGGTTCACCAGTCTACAGTGACAAAAGTTGATGGAAGTCTATGGAACCAGGTTGACCATGTCGTCAGGCAGACACCCTGAAACGAATGGCCAAACTGAGCAAATGAATCGTCTCTGTCAACAACTTTTGCGAATGTATGTCCGTCCAGATCAGATTGACTGGGATGAGAATTTGCCTAAAATTGTCAGTGCATATAACAACAGTATACATACTGTCACAGGTAGAACACCTAACGCACTGCATAAAGGATGGAAGCCTAGGCATCCCATTGATGCATTAACGAGAGACCGGATTCAACGGCTACCCCCAGGGACGCATGAATTCGCAGTTTTGTACGAAGAAGACATCAAGAATGTGAATGAAAACATACTGAAAGCCCAACTGCAAGTGATTGAACAAGCTAATAAACATCGTCGTCCTTCACAATTCCAAGAAGGGGACTTTGTTTGGGTTAAGTCTAAAGAGTTTTCCTTCGAAGAAAATGTGTCTCAGAAACTGCTACCTGTCTACTATGGACCCTGGGAAATTCTCAAAGTAATTGGAGGTGAAGATGAACCTTCTTACCATATAGATATGCCACCACATCTAAGGATATACCTTGTCTTCCATGCGTCTAAGCTTATGTAGAAAATAACGATTTCCCAAATAAGCCATCTATGATTCCACCTTCTATGAACGGAGGCTACGAAGTTGAAAAAATATTGGAACATGGCTGTTTCTCTACAGGTGGCAGAGGACGACCTCAAAAGCAGTACAAGGTAAAGTTCAAGTCCCAACCCCCATCTAAAGCCAGATGGTTTAGTAGGAAAAAACTACTACCCACTACTCCTGATGTTATTGCTGCATATGAACGTGGGTTAACTGAGAATTAATTTTCTGCGATGGAACTAAAAAACGGGGTCGGCAGGAATGCAATAACCCATACCATATGTCTCGTGGAACTGAGTGTCATCAGAGGGCCTACTTGGCCGCCCTCAGTCCAGGTCGAACCAGGGCAGAAAAGACCCTTCACGAATTCAGGGCCTGGGTGTGTGACAGTTGACTTTAGTCAACTTCGGTCCACTCAACAGTCAAAGTCCAAAGGTACCTAGCCCAGGCCGCAGGCCAAGCACACACACTTGTTTGTATGCAGGTACCCAGACAACATCAGGTCCAAGGGAGAAGTCTGCAACTGTACAATCCGGGCCCTCAGCTGTGATTCAATCTTGATGACTGCGGGAAAATTACCCGAGGCTAGACAACCTCGACATCTGTTACTTAAGGCTGACCTCGAGTAAGTCAAGCATTCAGTCTTGCTATGTTGCTTTGACGCTGGCTCGACTTTGACACGACGCTGGCTTCATGATGGCTGTGCACAAGCGTTGCGGATGACGACACGAGGTGGAGGCAGCATGCCGACACTTCTTCAGTGCGTCATGCCATTGCAATGACTTGCTGATTTTGACTGTCGAGACTGACTGCGAGGTTGTACACTAATCGGTAGGGTTAGATTCGTAATTTTGTTTGGCTGAGGGCTAACCGAGAGACCTACCTGAGAGGAAATTCGTGAGGGACATATCTGTAAATCTGGGAAAATA
>BFEA01000690.1:669957-688615 GCA_003427395.1 Chara braunii | reverse complement strand
ATTGTTTGAGTTGGCTCATCATCAGTGTGATTTCAATTGTTATCCTCGCCGGTTCTACTTGTGATTGGTTGTTGGGAGTGTGTCAGAGAGAGAGACACTGTGTCTTCTCCCCATCTGTGCATAGCTGTATTCTGCTGCCTACTCTGATCTGTGTGCAGTGTGGACTCTCTCTCCTCTCCCCCTTCTCTTATGCATGCATGGGCGTGTATGAGATTGTCTGTGTGTGAGTGGCGGTAAAAATCGTCAGACAACCAAGTTCATAACACCATGCTGATGTGGCGCAGCCTCTGGTATATGTGGCGCTGCCTCTGGTCTACGTGGCATGCTGATGTGGCGCTCCCTCTGGTGTATGTGGCGGCGCCTCTGGTTTAGGTGGCATGCTGATGTGGCGCTGCCTCTGGTATATGTGGCGCTGCCTCTGGTATATGTGGCGCTGCCTATGGTCTACGTTGCATACTGATGTAGCGCTTCTACTGGTCTACATTGTTGACGTGGCATTGTCCACGCTGTCTACGTGAAGTGATTGGTTGCGAGGAGGAGGAAGATCGGGATCTGTAGTTGAGGGAGAACGGGTACTCACCTGGGTTTGAAGTCGATACTAGAATCTGCAATGTCTTCATGGTCTTCATGATATTGAGTGCCACGTGGCACTTCCGTGTGTGATCAAGAATATACTTATTGTCATTGTCGATGTGAAGAGGGGAGAAGCCCAGAGATGGAGAGGGTCAGCAGGGGTTATTGTCTGATTCTTCATCTTCTCCTTTGTCTGTTCCCCCTCCCCTCTCTTCTATTGATGATAATGAGATACCGTTTGATAAATTTCTTCACGAATTGGAGACTTTGATGCAGATACTGACTCTACAGCTTTTGGACGACTTCTGAGTATCTGTCAGACCGGGTTCATTACATGTAGCCCTTCTGTGAGATTATCAAACTGAACCCAGAAATGGTCCCTTAGTAGATTTTGCCTGTGTCAAGATGCATCGGCTTATTCTCCCATCTTTTTTTGTGTTTTTTTAAATCCTGGCCTCGGTTAGCTAGTGGAGGTGGTAAGAGCACCTTCCGCTAGCAACCTGACGCTGGGTGCTCCACTCGATTGGTGGTGAGCAGCACCTGCTGGAAAGCGGGTCCAGCATCCCATATACGATGTCATCACCGAGCTTGCCTTTATGACTGGACTCCGGGGCCATTACCCGGCTTCGGCTTGCTGTATAGTAAGCATGATAGGGCTGCAACATTTGCCTCTTCACCCATGTTTTTTTTTTTTTCTTTCCAACCTCGCCCTGCTAGGTGGTGCGGTAAGAGTGCCACCTCTTAGCAGCCTACTGCTGGATGCTCCGGTCTATTGGTGGGGAGCAGCACCTGCTGGAAGCCGGGTCCAGCGTCCTATCTACCGGGTGCCTGACTAGATAATCCCTGCTCTCTCACATGTCTAGCTAGCACTCTGCAGCCTTGGTACGTATCTGTACGGTCAGCATTCATCATGCCAAGGTAGTTCTGCCAGAGAGAGGGCTGAGGGGGGGAAAGGGTCTGGGAAATCAGAGGGGTCGCAGAGGGACAGAGGCGTCAACTGTGGTCAAATCGAGAAAGAGAAGGTCATAATCCCTGATCATCTCTCCGTGGTTCTCCCCCTGTTCCCCCTTCCATACCACCTCTGCCACCCATCCCCCTTGATCACCCCCGAGCCAGTCTTTGCAGAAGTGCTTGATTTGCAAGGTAAGTTTGTCCTTTAGTTGGTCCCACTTCCGCTTGTGTTTGCGGTTTGATGTGTTCTCTGGAATCAGGTCCCTCCTTCCATTTGATAGGTGCAACGCCGCCACCAGAGGGCCCACAGGATGACCCTGCGGCCAATGTTGAACATATTCCGGGTAAAGTCCATGGCTTGTTGGGGGTGCCAGCAATTCACACAAGAGCGCCTTCCAATCCCATGGCCAACTAGTAGAGGCATCAAGCTGGCCCTGGATCCTGTTATATTCTATTCTCCCATCTTACTAGTGAGTTGTGTGGGCAAAAGCAATAGCTTGGTGCTCTTTCTGTTACTCGAACCTCCTTGCTCTCACTCGTTTTATTTTCTTCACCATGTCTGTTGTTGTGCCAAAGTTTCTTCAGTCTTGCGTCTGTGTATAATCTTGCCCTTGCTGGACGAGGTTTGTTCTGCTCGAGTCTTATTATGTTTCTAACCATAGTCCTCAATTGTGGAAAAGAACAGTCTTGCATTGCACTGGGAAAAGACATGCTCATGCTGACTGCATGTACCTAAGGCAGAAAGAATCAGTATCACTAATCAAGAGCAAAGTTAAGGGAATTCAGGCGCAAGCCCACATTGGGTTACTGACTCACCTGTTCTTTGTGGACTCTGATATGCTACTCGGACACTTGAGGTCCTGTTGATTTTTTGCAGCTGGCTGAGAAGACAGAAAAGCCCAAAGTTGGCATGGGTGACAAACTTGAGGATGATGATACAGCACTGCAAAAGGTAAGACCATCTTTATACAAACAATTCCCTCTCATGGATCTGATGAACAGGTCATAGGATGTGTTTGTGCCAGAATGTGCTAGGATGTGAGGTCCATACAGACTTGAGGCAGGTATCCACCTTTTTTTAATTCCTCCAGCATCCTTGAACTTTTTGGTCTACAGACTTTAGACAGTGAATGTCACTTCATCTGTCAAACCACCAGCATTATCCCCCCCCCTCCGACTTTTCTCTCTCTGGAATAGGCCTTCTTTGGAGAAGGGAAAGCTGAAGAAAGTGATCCTTTTTTTTTTTTTTTTTTTTTTTTTTTTTTTTTTTTTTGTAATAAAGAGAAACAGGTCCTTATGGGCCTGGCTCCATATCCATTCTGGGCAGCATCAGTCCGGTTCTTTTTTCTTTTCTTTTTTTTTCCCGGTAAACGAAACCTTAAGGTTCCGGCTCCTTATCCATTCTGGGGAGTGTCAGTCCGGTTCCTATTCCACCGGCACGTCGGAAAAGATTACAAGATATACACACTCACTGTTACATGCCCAGTTGGGCGATGTATATATAAAACCGAGGATCCGCAATGTGATAAAAACTATTAAAAAGGACTGAATGGGCAATGCAGTGCAAGTGGAATCTCAACAAGCAATGTGCATTCTGGTACATACAAAATGGCGCCTTGTGGCGCAGCGGAAGACTTAGATACAAGTCCTGACCTGACCGGGACTGACCTCTATCGCGTAGAGCAAGACAGCGCAGCAGAATGCTAGAATACAAATGACTAGCCCAATCAACATTGCAACGCAGACCAAACATACATCATCCTCATCACAAGGTGTGAAGGGGCCTGGTGCTACACACAGGAAGAATGCGCCAGGTCCAAATCATGCACAGACGAAGAGGAGGGGAAACAGACGAAGAGGAGGGGGAGAGATGGGAATGTCGTCAACACCAAGTCTTTGTTACAAGTCCCAAATAATCCCTCGTCAAAATGTCTGAAGCCCAATGTCGAGTCTGGATCCAAATGTCACCAAGCCCGCTCTCTCATAGTCTGCTGATGCAGTGAAGTCAAGTAGCGAGAGGGTGAGAGGGAGATGGTGGACTGAGAAGAGGAAGAAGAAGAACTCTCTCCCTCTCATATGCCAGGTACTAACCTGTGAAGTTGGTGCTGTGCTGCAGGTACCTCGAAGGCGAAGCTGGAGCTATGGCGCTGCAGGTAAGTATCCCTGGCCTCCGCCCAATCTCTCTCTCTCTAGTACTACTCTAGCTCCTAAGAGCGCCCAGCGCTGAAGACTACTGCTAACGCTACTAGCTCCCAGCACTGAAGACTGCTGCTAGCGCTACAACTACTCCTGCAGTGCTCCTCCAGAGTGCTGCTGCCGAATCCTGAAGACTACCTCCTGCCTCCTGAACTGTACGTGAAGTGCCTGGGAAGTACCTAGGAACTACCTACCGGCCTGCAGGGCGGGCCAGTCCTATATAGTGCTGGCCCGTCCAGGAGGCTGCTCTTGCCAATGCCGAAACGTGCCAGACCCTGGCGTTGAAGCTCAACCAGGGGTTGTCTTGAAAACAGGCCTGGCCTGTGCTAAAACCCTGGTTTGTTGCCTTAGTTCAGGGCGGGTCGAACTGATGAGGGCCTGAAAATGGCCCTCAGTTTCAGGCTGAAAACTCTCAGCGCCGAAAAGGCCCTGATTTAGCCTGAAACGACACAGGGCCTGTAGGCCCTTGTTTTCAGGCTTTCAGGCTGAAACGACACGGGGCCTGTAGGCCCTTGTTTTCAGGCTTTTGGCCTGAAAACGTCACGGGCCTGAAAGGGGGCCCGTGCAGCCTGTTGCAGGCGCAGCATGTAACACCCCCCCCTCCTTATGAAGTCAAGCCGAGGCGAGTGCGAAGCTGACAATCTGAAGGTGGAACGTGAATGCGGGTGCGACGCGGAGCCGAAGATACCGGCTTGCCTTGCATCTTGCGTTCGTAGTGTGCGAGAACATCTGGAGCTGTTGCTTGGAGTTCCGCATGGGTCAACCAACGGTCAGCTCTGTGACTGCAGTACGCAAAGTGTACCAAGTACTCGGTTGGCCTGTTGCCGTAGCGCCGCTGGGAGATGATGTCGCCGACCTCTTGAAAACCGTCCATAGAGGGTGGGTCTTGCGATCGTCGCCCGGGAAAATCGTCATGTTCCGCTGGCGTGTAAAAAGCCAACTTGGAGCAATCAAAGACCGGGTAGACGGGCAAGTGGGCGGGCACCTTAATGGTGAAGGAAGGTCCTTCGGGTGCATCCCCAGCGGGTGCCATGATCAGCGAAGGGCCCATCCATTTCGGGAGAAGCTCGCAAGAGATATCTTGTTCAAGGCTGAATTCCGTGGCGGAAACCCACACGAGATCGTCGGCGCGGAATGGGCAGGGAAGACACTGGCAATTGGCCTGTTGGCTCATGCGTTGCTGCGTCTTGGCCATCTGGTCACGTGCCTTGACAAGTAGCTCTTGCATCCGACGCAAGAAAAGAAGATGGTCGTCGCTCTCGGCCGTTCGTGGAATAATTGTGTCCAACGGAAAAGTGACCGGCGAGCAGTGCTCGAATTCGAAGGGCGACATCCCGATAGCCGGGTGGATGGACGAGTTGTATGCCAACTTGACATCTGGCAGCCGCTCAACCCAATCCTTTTGGCCGGGACGGATGAGAGTGCGAAGGAGAACCTGTGCGGTCTGATGCGCCCTCTCCGTTTGGCCATCGGTTTGGGGGTGGCGAGCCGAACTTGGCTTGAGAGATGAGCCCCATCGTTTGATGAGCGCCAACCAAACATCGAACATGAACCGAGTGTCGTGGTCGCAGGCGATTTCCTTGGGGTAACCCTTGGTTCAAATCCAATCGGCGTAAAGAACCTCGACCAACTCCGATGCCTTGGCATGATAGTGGTAAGACAAAAACATGGCAAACTCAGTGAGTCGGTCGACCAACGTGAGAATCTCATCCACACCGGTCTTGTGCTTGGGGAACGGCTTGGTAATGTCCATGGCAATCGCTTCCCTTCGGCGCAAGGGGACCGGTAACGATCACAACTCGCCGTACGGACGATGGTTGCGGGATTTGCAGCGTCGACAAACCTCGCATGACTCGCAATAGCGTGTGACGTCGTTAAGAAGGTCGGGCCACCAAAATCGCTCGCGAAGTCGTCCAATCATGCGATTGACTCCAAAGTGTCTGGTGGCGGGAGCATCGTGGAACTCGCCAAGAAGCCATGAACGAAAGTGAGAGTCACTCGGTACGCAAAGAAAGTCCTTCCCCCGCGTGTGGACAAGCAAGTACCGCTCTTGGATCCGGTAGTGAAAAGGCGTCGGATTAGGAGAGGAGCAATTCGCGTACTTGTCGTGAAACTCGGGGTCGGCTTGGTAGCCGCGGATGAAGCTGTCCCTCAGGTCGTCGCCGATCTCGAAGGTCGAGTAGACTGCGGTACAATGATCCGGACGCCATGAAAGAGCATCTGCAAAACGGTTTGACTTCCCCGGAATATGATCGGGAAAGAAGTCAAATGGTCGAAAAAAAACATCCATCGGGCGATGGTGCTATTGATGGTGTTTTGGGTCTTGTGGAAGACCAACGGATTGTTGTCCGTTACCCATCGGAATTCGCTTCGACCAAGGAGGAAGTGCCGCCACCGCTTGAGCGCGTGGACGAAGGCGAGCAACTCCTTTTTGTATGCATCATCAATGGAGTGCACGACGATCACTTTCTTGATGAAGTACTCGACTAGGTGTCAGTCCACGCCATCGTGTTGTTCGAGGACGGCACCAATGCCATAGCCGGACGCATCTGTAGTGACGCATGTAGGCAATAGCAGGTCGTGGATGCGCAATACCTCCGCAGATAATAGCGTGGCTTTGAGAGACAAAAACGATTCCCGCGCATCCCCTCCAAAGCCAAACGGTCGATCCTCGCATTGAAGCTTGGTCAAGTGGGTTGCGATCTTCGAGTATCCCTTAATAAAACGTTGGTAGTAGCCGGCAAGGCCAAGGAACGAACGGACATTTGTGACGTTTTGCGGCTCTGACCACTCTTGGATGGCTTGAATCTTGCCCGATAGCGGACTGACGCCCTCCGGTGTGACAAAATGGCCCAAGTATTCCAGCTCTTGCCGAACAAATTCACACTTGTTGCAGTTGGCCTTGTACTTGGCGCGGCGGAGCGTCTCCAACACTCGTCAAAGGTGCTCAAGATGATCCTCCAATGACAGACTATAGATGAGAATGTCGTCTAAGTAGACCAGCACGAACCGGTCCAACATCGCACGAAACTCGTTGGTCATTGCCACTCGAAAGGTCGTCGGGGCGTTGGTGAGGCCAAAAGGCATGACCACCCACTCAAAATGCTCGTACCACATCTTGAACGCGGATTTGTAGCGATCTTTCAGTCGGATCGAAATCTGATGGTATCCCGACTTCAAATCCAACTTAGAGAAGTACTTCGGGCCGCCCAATCGCTCAAGAAGATCGCCGATGCGAGGAAGAGGCCCCGCATTCTTGACGGTTTGCGCGTTGAGCTTGCGCTGGTCGATGCACAATCGTAGATACTTGTTCTTCTTCCGTACGAAGAGAACCGGCGCTCCATATGGAGAGCTACTAGGGCGGATTCAGCCCTTGTCCAACAAGTCATCGAGTTGCGCGCGGAGGATCGTAAGCTCCTGCTCGCTCATGCGATAAATGCAACCTTTCGGCGGCACGGCACCGGCCTTATGAATGATCTCGTGAGAGATCGGTCGATCCGGCACCACACCGATAGGTGACTCGAAGATGTCGGCGAACTCGTCAAGAAACCGCACCACACGGGGGTCCGAAGACAAGTCCATGGGTGAAGAATCGGCTACCACGGCGGTTTGTAGGAAGCATAGGCCTATCTCGTCGGGCTGCTCGTAAGCGCAAGCAGCCAGGAACGACTTGGCCGTTACCACTTGGCACCGAATCGAAGGGTGCGGAAGAGGAATAATACACGCTACTTCGGCGTCGAAGGCGTCGTGAACGGTAAGAGTCCGCCGGTGGAAGTTGACCGTGTGATCTGCACTTGCAAGCCAAGGTATTCCCAAAATAATATCGAAGTCCGTGTCCAAAATGTCGAATGTCACCGGTTCACGTGCATGAGGTGCGAAATACACCAGTACGGCCTCGATGTAGCGATCGATAAGTTGCTGCGTCCTTCCGTCCGCCAGCTTGATCACCGTCGGGTTTGCCTTCCTTCAAACTTGTGCGCCAAGGCCAGCCTTTTGCATAAAGGCCTGGCTCATAAAATTGCGAGACGCGCCGCTATCCAGCAAAGCGTTGCAGGACGCTTGCCCAACTTGGATGCGGACGTAGAGGAGTGCGTTGTTGTCGTCGTACCGCTGATTGCGAAACTCGCGGGCCACCTCGGTACCATATGCAAGGATGTCCCTCACCACGACTTCGTCATCCGTCGGCGAAGTTAGTGGTGCATAGAAGGATAAGTATGTGTGAAGATGAGCGCATAATGATGCGCATTGCGGTCCCGGCAAGCGGCCCGTGGTCGGGAGAGGAAGCCATGCGAAATCCTCTGACGTGAGCGGGTCCAATACCTCTATGTTGAACTCGCGTGCCGAATCCCGTGAAGAACCACTTGAAGACGATAAGTTGCGGTTGCCGGACGGAGAAGATGCCGCACACACGTCGGAACGATAAGTTGCGGTTGTCCTTGAGCATAAGTACCCAGCGTAGGAACGAGCCGGGCAGCATAGTCAAAAGAATAAAGAAGAGGAGGACTATCGACTTCCGCATCTGCCTCGGAACGAAGGGTGGTCACCCACGAAGTGACCGGTTCCGAAGGCGTCGAGAGTGTTGTTGACTTACTCCCGGCGGTGCTCAGTTTTTCGATTTGCGCTTGCCTTTTGACGGACAGCCCATTGTCTCGTGGAGCTCGTGCGTGCCTTGTATGCTTGCTTGGAGAGACCGTATTGGGACCATGGGGCTGGAGTTGTTGCGCCGGACCCGGGGCTAGATGCGGTGTTTGTCTCCGTCTTGCTGCGTCCTCGGCCTTTGCCGGGGCGGCCACAATCCCGGGCGGCTGCAAGTTTGTCCCCTTCATTAGCAGACACGGCCTCGCTTGTTTGGTCGATTGGCATTGTCGCCGCGACCATGGCCACTTTCGGTCGATGCTGATCTCTGCTCAGGTCTGTCGCAGACGAACGGTGGAGGTTCTTAGCCTCCTTGTTCGTGACAATAATCTGTGTGGCCTTGTCGAATAGCTCCGCCGGTGTCGTCAGGGTGTGCTCGACGTGAGTCAAGGCATTGCCCAACGCCGGACACGACCTCGAGATGAAGTAGTGTTTGATGGCTTTGAAGCCCATTTGAATGTCTGGGACGGATGTCAACAATGGTACTCGGCAATCCAGTCAACACTTGACAGTGTGCCTTGTTCGAAGACCGCGTCGTCGAGGTTGTGAATGTCCTCCTGTTGTGCAATGCACGTGGCCAGGAGGTCCGTGAGATGGGAGAAAAGTAGAGCGATCTTGTTTCCACTCTCTTCCAGCTTCCCATTCTCAGCCTCGGCCCGCCAGTCCGCTTCCATTGTGAGCAAAGATCGCTCTCCGTTGAATATCTTCTCGCGTCGTTGAAGTCGTTCTTCATCGGCAGCCTTTGCTACTGCCTCGTCTTGCTAGCGCTGCTGTTCAATTGCCAACAGACGTGCCTTCTCGGCGTCCTCTGCCTTCTACTTTGTTGCGGCTGCTACTGCATCCGACCGTTGCTTGGCTTCGGTAATCAGAAGCAGCATCCGGGTCTGATAGGCGTCGTCCGTTTTCCCGGACTTCTGGTCCATGACGGCTTTTTGCGAGCGCAAGAGCATAGACCAGGCCGGGGGTCTACTGACATGGTAGTCCCTGCTCCTGACGTGGCACTTCTATGCTGACATGGCCTGCTGACGTGGCCTGCTGACGTGGCCTGCTGATGTGGTCTGCTGACGTGGCCTGCTGACGTGGCAACTTACCACTGCCGCAGGGGGTACCCGGAGACAGATAGAGAAGGTAAGACCAGAGGGGGCAACAACATAGGTGGGGAGGGGTGGGTGGGGTAAATCGCCCAGATAAGGACCCACTAGTAAAAAAAAAAAAAAGTTTTGAACTTTGCAAAACAAAATTGAGAAAAAGAAAAATATACACGTTTGCAAGTTCAGTAGGCCTCCCAATTCCCCCTGAAGTGCGAAATTACCCTGAGGAAAAATTTCGAACTTTCAGACTGCAAATGATTGTCCGATGAGAATTTCGAAAAAAATAAAGTACAGCAAATATTCGGAAGTACTCAGATGAGAGTACGTGCAGTTTGGAAAATGATAACTGCAAGAGGTATTTCCCGTACCGTTTTCAGAAAAACATATTTCGGAAAAAAAAAATTCCGGATTTCCAAATAACGGGAAACTGCAAAAGGAAAACGAAATTTTCGAAAAAAAGATATTCCGGATTTCCAACAACGAAATTTTGAATTTTCAGAAGAAAAACGAAAACAGAAATTTCAGGTGTTGCGCTATTGCAATTTTCCACAACAGAAATAGCGGGAAAACAAAATCCAAGAAAATATTTTTTTTTTTATTCTCGGCAGTGAGGTCAAAATCGTGATTTTGGGGGCTAACTAGTGTGCTCTAATCAATCAGTCAAGACTAATCAGCTACCTAGTCCCCACACACGTGTCAGATCAGGTTGTCCTGATTCACGTGCAGTGTTCCGATACCAACTGTTACATGCCCAGTTGGGCGATGTACATATAAAACCGAGTATCCGCAATGTGATAAAAAGGACTGAATGGACAATGCAGTGCAAGTGGAATCTCAACAAGCAATGTGCATTCTGATACATACCAAATGGCGCCTCGTGGCGCAGCGGAAGACTTAGATACAAGTTATGACCTGACCGGGACTGACCTCTATCACGTAGTGCAAGACAGTGCAGCAAAATGCTAGAATACAAATGACTAGCCCAATCAATGTTGCAACGCAGACCAAACATACATCATCCTCATCACAAGGTGTGAAGGGGCCTGGTGCTACACATAGGAAGAATGCGCCAGGTCCAAATCACGCACAGACGAAGAGGAGGGGGAGAGATGGGAATGTCGTCAACACCAAGTCTTTGTTACAAGTCCCAAATAATCCCTCGTCAAAATGTTTGAAGCCCAATGTCGAGTCTGGATCCAAATGTCACCAAGCCCGCTCTCTCATAGTCTACTGATGCAGTAAAGTCAGGTAGCGAGAGGGTGAGAGGGAGATGGTGAGGAAGAAGAAGAACTCTCTCTCTCTCTCTCATATGCCAGGTACTAACCTATGAAGTTGGCGCAGTGTTGCAGGTACCTCGAAGGCGAAGCTGGAGCTATGGCGCTGCAGGTAAGTATCCCTGGCCTCCGCCCAATCTCTCGCTCTCTAGTACTACTCTAGCTCCTAAGAGCGCCCAACGCTGAAGACTACTGCTAACGCTACTAGCGCCCAGCGCTGAAGACTGCTGCTAGCGCTACAACTACTCCTGCAGCGCTCCTCCAGAGTGCTGCTGCCGAATCCTGAAGACTACCTCCTGCCTCCTGAATTGTACGTGAAGTGCCTGGGAAGTACCTAGGAACTACCTACCGGCCTGCAGGGCAGGCCAGTCCTATATAGTGCTGGCCCGTCCAGGAGGCTGCTCTTGCCAATGCCGAAACGTGCCAGACCCTGGTATTGAAGCTCAACCAGGGGTTGTCTTGAAAATAGGCCCGAAATGGCTTGTGCTAAAACCCTGGTTTGTTGCCTGAGTTTCAGGGCGGGTCGAACTGATGAGGGCTTGAAAATGGCCCTCAGTTTCAGGCTGAGAACTCTCAGGGCCGGAAAGGCCCTGATTTAGCCTGAAACGACACAGGGCCTGTAGGCCCTTGTTTTCAGGCTTTCAGGCTGAAACGACACGGGTCCTGTAGGCCTTTGTTTTCAGGCTTTTGGCCTGAAAACGTCACGGGCCTGAAAGGGGGCCCGTGCAGCCTGTTGCAGGCGCGGCATGTAACACTCACGCTCCTCCCCCTTGTGGTGTGGAGGCCCGAAGGACGACATTGATTACTTCCCGAGGGAAGGATGTACCACCCTTCACCCCTGCGTAAGTTAGCCTGTTTTACTGGGAACCTGGATTTGTTTCGTGATTGGTGCTAGAACCCTAAACCCTGACTTGGTACTTCTGTTGACTTTAGCTTGTCTTCGGGGATCGTCTTTGTATCGTAGCTTGAAGAGATTGGGGGGTGTAAACTGAGATCTAGATGTCTCTTGAAGGGGTCGGTTTGGCTTAGGGTGGGGGTGAACTTGGCAGGGGGTGTTGTTGGGTTCTGGGGGGTGGCCGGTTCGGGGATTGTGAATTTATCATGGTATACTAGGTATTGTAAGGAGAGAGTGGGGAGGGAGGGGAGGAGGGGGTGGAGCGGGAGGAATGTCGGGGATTGTGTCGGTGTGGGGACATACGCTTGCGGGTGTGGAGGGGGCAGTGGGGGGAAGGAATGGGGCTGATGGGGGGCGAGAGGTTTTGGATGGTTCGGTGGTGGGCAAGTGATGTTAGGGTGGATTGTGGATGATTGTGTGTGGGGTGGGGAGGTTGTGTGGAAGCATTATATCTGCGTTATGGTTAGCCAGTTCTTGAGAATTTGTCTGTCGTTGTTAATTGTGCCAAGTAGCCCATTGCCTAGTTTGGAGATGAAGAATTTTTGGATTATTAGATTTTTTTTATCTGGGTCAGTTGGGAGATTCTTGAGTTGCTTTTTCCATAGGGCGTGGATTTCAGTGTCTATTAGTTGTTGGATAATGATGAGTGGGTTTTCGGGGGTGGTGAGTTGGTCGTCGAAGGTGTTGTCACATCTGTTTTTCCATATGGCCCATAGGGTGCTTTTCTTGATTTGGGAGGCAAGGAAGGCTTCGAATCCTTTGAGCGGGGGTGATTGGTTGAGGTCGAGGAATAGTGTGGCGGGGTTAACTAGTATGGGAGAGTCTGAGATTTTAAGCCATGATGATTCTAGGGCTTTCCAGAGGGATCTTGCCTTTGGACAGTCCATGAAACAGTGGTTTAGGGTTTCTGGGATGTCCAGGTTGCATACCTTACACCAAGAATCCTGTTCAGATCTGTTTCCTTGATTGCGTCTGATGGCCAACCATTTATTTACTGGGACTGCTCTAAAGTCTATTAGCCATCAGGCTAGCTAGCTTAACCGGTCTTGTGGATAGTACTGTTGCCCAGGGAAGTTTGAAGTGAGTGTTAGCTAATTGTGGCTCCTCCTTTGTCCACCTGTTGCGTATTGTGTTGGATATTGAAATGGGTTTGGTGAAAAGACGATAGCCTAGTTTGGGTGTGTAGTCGGTTAGTTTGCCAGAGTTGGGGATGGGGGTGGAACCAGAAGTGGAGCTCCATGTCCATTCTGTGGGATCAATCTCTAGGTTGTTGACGTTAGTATGTGGTTTATAGACTCTTTTTCTTTCTCCTTCTAAGATTTTGATTCTTCATTGGTTGTTGCTTTTGAATGCTCCTTCTACTCTGCTCTTTGTATTGATATAGCTTATCGGGTTTCCTGGTTCTTCTAGGGTGTGTATGTCACAACATATCCATTTCTTGTTGTGGGGTTCGTAGTTCTTGAATTCAAGGACTTCCTGGATTAATGGGGAGTCAATGGTGGTGGCCCAGTTTCCAAATTGTCGTTCTTGTTTTGATTTTAGTACGGCTCATTAGTGTAGGGGGATGCAGTCTATGATGTCAATTAAGTTAGTTTGTATGTGGTGTACTCCTTTGAGTTGTTCTCGTAGGTCTCTTTCTGTTTTCCAGGTTTTGTTTGGTTCGTCCCAAATGTGCTTGATTTGCCATATTCCGTTTTCAAGCCAATGTCCCCATTTGGGTTCTGATTTTGAGAGTGTGAGGCTTTCCCTTTTATCGTTCCTAATCAGTGAGTTGTCGAAGAGAGGTTGCCTAAGGAGTTCGTCTTTTTTCTTTGGACCTGTTCTGATCTTTGGGAAGATGGTTCTCCAGGTGTGCAGGATTTGCTCCCAGAGTGATTTAGTCTTGGGGGTGTCGTTAGTGTTCCGCTGTAGTGTTTGGTCGGACCGTCTCTGTTTCCCTTTCGGTGGCCAGAATTTGTTGAAAATCCAGAAGAGGCGTGTCATGTTGGTTGGAGAAGTGCAGGGGGCGAGTTCTCTGATGTGGTTAAGAGTTAATGGAGTCCAGTGTAGATCGTCTTGTAGGGCTAGTCTTATGACCCATTTGATTTGTAAGGCCTGTATTTGACGGGTTGGATCTATAAGACCTAAGCCTCCTTTGCTTTTTGGGCTGGTGACTATCTGTCAGGCCACCTTGTGAATAAAGTGTTCCTTGTTCGAATTGCCTGTCCATAGGAATGCTGCAGCTTTTTTCCGCAACTGGCTTTGGAAGTCTGGGGTTGGGAACCATATGGAGGTAGAATACCACATCATTGCTAGGATCGAATTGTTGAGCGCCAGTACCCTGCCTAATAGTGAAGTGTGTGTGGCTTTCCAGGTATGCATCCTATTAATCATTGAAGACAAGATTGTCGCTGCTGAAATCTGGTGGCATCCTTTGAGGTTGAGGTTAATGCCCAGGAATTTGATTGTTGAATTTGGATCTGTCCACTGCAGACCTGGAGGAGATAATTCTGTGGGAGGGGGTGTATCTGCGCTCCACCAGCCTGTTGTCTTGGTCCAGTTGAATTTCATTTATGAGGTTAGTTGGAATGCTTGCATTGCTCTTATCAGGGGCTTGAAAGGAGTAGTTTGTTGCTCAGATTAGTACTGTAAGATCGTCTGCGAATAGAAGGGTGGTGGGGATGTGGAGGTGTTTACCACGTTCATCTGTGATGTTTTTTATTCTCTCGATTGATCTATCCTTTCTTAGGAAAGCGGCAATGGCCGCCATGACGAAAAGGAAGATCGGTGCTGCTAGTGGGTCCCCTTGTCTTACTGACCTTGTCATTGGGTAGGGGTTCGAAAAGAAGCTGTTGACTTGAACTATCCCTTGTGCGTCGATGTAGAGTATTCTCACCCATTTCCAGAAGATAGGACCTTCTCCCATTCTTTCCATGCTAGCCTGGAGAAAGTCCCAGTTTACTTGATCGTATGCTTTCTCGAAATCGAAGAAAATGATGGTTGTTGCGATACATTTTTGGTTGATTATCCTTGTGGATTCACAGAGAGACATTACATTGTCCAGGATGAGTCGTCCTGGTATGAACCTTGTCTGATCTAGGTGGAAGCATCTTCCTATGATCTTATTTATTATGGTGGCTAGGAGTTTGGCTAGGATTTTGTAGGCTACATTTAGTAATGATACGGGTCTATAGTTTCGTATGTCCTCTTTGTTACCCTTTTTTTATAGGAGTGTTACCAACCCCGTACTTAGTTTTGTGCCTAGAGTTTCTTCCTCCCATGCTCTGGTGAGGAAGTTGAGGAAGAGTGGGCCTAGTGTTTGCCACCCAGCCATCCAGAATTCCTTAGAGAGGTCGTCTCTTCCTAGGGCTTTATTGGGTTTGAGGTCGTTAAGGGCTTTGTGTAGCTCCTCTAATGTTATGGGTTCTTCTAACGTTTTGGCCGTTTCCGAAGATATGGATTGGTCTAGGTGGATCAAGAACTTCTCTCTTGCTTTGATTGTTGAGTCGTTGCCTCATGTGGGTGTCTTGGAGGTATAGAGGTCTTTGTAGAAGGTGGTTGCTATGTTTACTAATTTTGTTGTTTCTGTGGTTGGGTTATCATTTTCATCATGTAGGCATTCTATTTTGGAATATCTGGAATCTTTTGGAAGAAGAATCCTGGCTCTTAATTGGAGGCCTTTGAGCTTTAGTTTGGTCCATTCGGTCAACTCTTCTTTAGAATTTGAGAGTAGTTCTGCATATGATTCTGAGTTTGGGTGTTTCTGTAGGTTTAATTCTGCTATATCTATCGCATTTCTTAGGGATTCCTTCTCTTTCTTTTTTATGAGAGGCTAGTCTTCTGGATATTTGTGCTGTTTTTTGCGCTAGGGAAAATGCGGGGTGTGTATCATCGTGGGGTTGTAGTTGTGTTTGTGTGGTTAATAGTGTTTGCAGTTCGACTTGGAAGGTTTGGCTAGTGAGGAGGGCGTTATTAAAGCGGTAGAAGTCTTTCCCTGTGTAGCCCTCTTTGGTGAGTTTGATCTCTAAGAATATGGCTTTGTGGTCTAGTCCCTTATGGTAAGGGTTGTTGTGTATGGTACAGTCTTGGATGGCCCCTGATAGGGAATGTGATGCAAGGAAGAAATCTATTATGAAGAATGATGTTCGCCCCAGTGAGATTTTCCTGATGCATGAATATCTCTTAGTTTTAGGATATAGGAGGTGGTAAGCGTCCAATAGGTTTTTCCTAACCATGAAGCCGTTAAGATCAGCGTTGTTCGATTGGGGTGTCGGATCTTGAGAGTGAGAGATCTTGTCGAGATTTGGGTTCTGAATTGAGTTCCAATCTCCCATGATGATGGTGGGTGTGAGTGAGGGGATGTGTTGTTCGATTGTGAGTAGGAAGGGGGGTTTGTCTTGTGGAGCGTTTGGGCCATAAACTCCTATGACGGTCATCTCCTCCTCTTTGAATTTGATGTCCAACTTAATCCACCTGCCTGATATGTTGTTTTGGCGGACGTTTTGGATTTTTATTGTTTCACTGGCCACCGATTTCTGATGGAGGAGGATGACTATCCCTATTGAGCCGTTGTCTGCAGCTTTGGCCCAGAAGGCCTCTTTGATATAGATTAGTTTCCTAGTGATGACTATCTTATCTTATTGACAACTTTTTTTTTTTCCTTATAATTTTGTTGAAGAATAAGGGCTATAGCTCAGCGGTCGAGCGCCTCCATTTTGTTTATATTATTTTTATTTATTTCATCAAATCAATATTGATGAAATATTGATTTAATATAATAAAATTAATATATTAAATGAATATAATACTTTGATGGTGATGAATACAATATTAATATTAGTATATATTATTCTATTTATATTATATATATGCAGAGTTTATATACTTCGCAAAGAAGAAGGAGGTCGTCATTCTTCTTTTTTTGCAGGATATCGTCCTCTGGTTAGGTGTGTTTCTTGGAGGCATGTTATGTTTGGGGGATTTGAGGCAAACCAACCTATGGTTTCGGTGAGGATCCTCCATTTGATTGGGTTATCTAAAATGAAGGCCTGACCGTTGATGTTCCATGATACACAAGTTATTTCCGGCTGTTTTCTGATTTCCTTAAGGATGTCGGTTTCGGTTGTAGGTCTGAATCTTTTAGCGTTGTTGTTTGTCCCACTATCAGTTTGGTCATTTGGGTGTTCTTCCATGACTGTGTGGGACGACTAAACCTGATGTGGGACTGAAGTTAGACTCAGGTGGAGGGGTGGGAGGTTCCTATTCCACCGGCAAGTCAGAAATTACAATATGAGACACCCTCACGCTTCCTTTCGGCTGGCCGAAGGACCCCCAAACAACATTGATTGCTCCAACGTTGTGGAGGATTGACTGTCAGCTTGCCATACATCTAGTAATATACCTTTCCTCCCAGGTCCAAAGCAATCTAAACCTGTCGTATTTATCGTGAGAGCAAGAAAGGGCTAGACGATGGAGGCAACCGCCATTACAGAGCCTGACTACACCGCGCCTTTGCCACAGTATTCACGTAACCTGTTGTGACCCTTATCCACCTGTAGGCTGAAACTCCTCAAACCGGTGTAGGGGCCGTACCCTGAAGGACGTTCGAGCCTCGGTTGACCCCACTGTGGGTCCCACTTGGCTCGACCCGCCCACGCTCAAGCCCTCGGCGCGGGTCGTTCGTCCCAGGGGCACCCCCACCTAGTGCTATGAGATGGATGGGGATGGGCCTTGTGCGAGAGGGCTTTACATTGGGGGATGTAGCTCCGCTCTCGCGTCAAGATGGTAGCTCTTTAGGCACTCGTGGCGTTTTCTTGATTCATTTAGGTCTGACCAGGCAATTGCTCCTTCCAATACGCAGACAGTCCAAGGAGTTCATTGAAGTCTCATCTTCTTATCGTGCGCAGGCCAAGCGTCATCCATTGGGCCACGCACCTTTCCACTAAACCTAGTGGCTTTGGGCAGCCCCAGCGGCATCCTTGGGGTAAGCGTCGCCCGAACCCCTAACCGCTATATTTTTTTGCGAGAGCCACTAGCATCGCATCACCTATCCAAGACCGCCTTTAGTCTTTTCAGGGGTCGCATTGCACATGAGAGAGACATTCCATGCCACCTCCACACAAACCAAGTCCATGCATCAACCATCCACCCAAGCGTCCGGCCTCAACTCATCCCGCGTCCATGGCTTACGCCGGATCCAAGTCCTTTCCTTAGCCAATCTCCCACCCTAGTCCTCATCCGCGGGTCCAGCCCCGTCCAAATCGTCCCTAGCTACTCACCTGCGCAAGACCACACAAGACAAATGACCAAGTACAATCCCCATTGGGGTCAACACATCGCCCCTTCCCGCAATCCTAAGTTGCCTTTGCCTTCCAATTCCCCTTATGAGTTCCCTTCCCTTTCACACAGGCAAGCCATGCGATCGCCTCAGTCATGCATTCCGGGAGGATGGTTGAGTCAAACTGACCTTGTTACAAAAACAACACTCCTTTTCCACTTTCTCCAATCTCCACAACAGTCTGGCACTTTTCCTTCTGGTGGCACAAGGGACCGGCTGCCCTCCCCTTGCCCTCACTTTCCACCAAGTGAGGATCAAGTTCGTTACCGTTCGTCCCCTGGCAATGTAACAGGTGAGGGGAGAGGTTAGTTACGCGCCATGGAGGGGAAGGGGAGAGGGAAGAGGTAAGGGTTAAMGAGTTTGAAGGAATGGGAGAAGAGAGAGAGAGAGAGAGAGAGAGAGAGAGAGAGAGAGAGAGAGAGAGAGAGAGAGAAGTCTCACGTCCTAATCGACCTTGATCCTTGCCTCTTCCTAACCGGCCCTACCTGAGACTTCCCGTGCCCCCTTGCGGCCCTTACGGCCCTCGAGTGGACGAGGGAGGTGATAAGCGAGGAAGGGTTGAGATGGTCGGCTATGGTGGATGAGTGTAGGTGATGGAGGTGGAAGAAGGGTTGGGGGTGGTCGGCTATGGTGGACGGGTGTGGGTGATGGAAGAGGAAGAAGGGTTGGAGGTGGTCGGCTATGGTGGACGGGTGTGGGTGATGGAGGAGGAAGAAGGGTTGGAGGT
>BFEA01000690.1:643123-661693 GCA_003427395.1 Chara braunii | reverse complement strand
CTCCTGCTTCAGGCTCCCTCCTCGATCACCACCTCAGATAATCAATAGTCTGAACACACATCTAAAGTTCTATTCCAGTGTGCCACGTGGCACGTCGATCAGATCCTCATCAGCGTAGTGGAGCAATGTCGACCTCAAGATAACCAGGTACGTGTCCACAATCATCCCACAGTCATGATCTCCTCCCAAGTGACGAAGAATCAGAACAGCAGTACCGGTCACGTAGCCCATCCACGTCAGAAGATAGAACACGTGGTAGCGGCCACGTCAGCAGCAACGTCAGAAGATAGAACACGTGGTAGCGGCCACGTCAAGTGGTAGCGGCCACGTCAGAAGATAGAACACGTGGTAGCGGCCACGTCAGCTGCCACGCCAGCATGCCTTGAAGACAATAGCCAGCCAGCCACCACGCCGAGCCAACAGTGCATTGCCGTGATCTCCCGAGTGCCAGCACAAAGCCAGCGTCCACCAGCGTCGCAGCGTCGAGCCAGCATCGCATCGTCAACGCGTGAAGTCAGCATTGATGCAAGAGTGAACGAATCAATGTCAAAGTCAGAAAGTCTGCGCTTATGTAGTGTTGACGCGGGGTCTGGACCCCGGATGCTGCATCCCTCAGCCGTCAAGATCTCAATGCAAATATCGGCCTAGATTGGCCTGAAACCGAATTCCTTCTGGCCTCGATGTTGTCTGGGTACCTGCGCACAACAAGTGACACACTGCCTGGCACAGGCCGAGTTTGGCCTGCGTTGTCTGGGCTCCGTTTCGAGGGCCCAGACTGCTGCAGAACACGGGTTATTGCATTCCTGCCGACCTATTTTCGAGTTCCATCACAGAAATAACTAAGATTTCAACCCACGTTCATATGGAAATACAATATCAGGAGCAGTTTCAAGTAGTTCCCGTTTACTGAACCATCTGTCCTCAGATGGTGCCTGAGTTTTGAAACGTACCTTGAACTGCTTCTGGGGTCGTCCACGTCCACCTGTAGAAAAGTACCCATGTTCTATGATTTTGTCTACCTCATATCCACTGTCCATGTCTAGTGGAATCATAGAAGGTCTGTGTGGGAACTTATTTCCTTCTACATAGGGTAACAATTTGGATGCGTGAAAGACAGGATACGTTTTGAGGTAAGGGGGAACTTTGAGAACTTCCCATGGTTCAAAATAGACGGGCAGAAGTTTGTGAGACACATTTTCTTCCAACGAAAACTTTTTGGACTTAACCCAGACTAGATCACCTTCCTTGAATGTTGAAGGTCGGTGATGCTTGTCAGCTTATTCAATCATTTGGTCCTGAGCTTTCTTCAGATTGTCTTTTGCTTTCTTAATGTCTTCTTGAAATAATACTGCATACTCTCGGGTCCTTGGAGGTAACCTAAGGAATTGGTCCCGTGTTAGTACGTCAATGGGACGCTTAGGTTTCCACCCCTTGTGCAGTGCATTGGGCGTACGCCCGGTAGCGGTATGAACACTAATGTTGTATGCACTTGATATCTTGGGTAAGTTCTCACCCCAATCAATCTGATCGGGTCTCACATACATGCGCAAAAGTTGCTGGCACAAACTGTTCATCTGCTCACTTTGTCCATTCATTTCAGGGTGTCGATCTGACGACATGGTGAGTCGTGTACCGTATGCCTCCATGAGCTTTTGCCATGGCATACTTGTGAACCTGGCGTCACGATCATACACAATGGAGAGGGGAAATCCGTATTCAATCACTCATCGCATCTGAATTTTTTGGATAACAAGTTGTGTACGTGCCTCTACGGGTAAGGGAATGAAGATGGCATACTTAGAAAAACGATCCACAATAACCATTACTTGACTATTGCCATTACGGCTCTTGGTAAAACTCATAAAATCAATCGAAATGGACTCACCTGGTTCACTTGGAATCGGTAACGGTTTCAGAAGACCGAGTGGATTCTCATGTGAAGGTTTGTTTCTCTCGCATACCAGACATGTACGAACATAAGTTAGTACGTCTTCTTTCAGTCCCTTCCACTCAAAGCATTCTCTAATCTTTGCGTAAGTTTTCTTGAGCCCAAAATGTCCTTCAAAGTCGTGACATTCCCCAATTATCAGACTCTTTATTTCTTCCTCATGAGGGATCAATCTTTGTTCAGTTTGGTCTAGCAAGAAAAGCAAACCATCGGCTATTCTATAGTGGGGAAGTAAAGATGGATCCTTCGCAAGGACATTCATGATAGGCTTCCAAATAGGATCAGTAACATATCCTTTACGAATTCTGTCTTTCAGGTCATTCCCAACATCCAAGTAAGAGACAATAGTACCAAAGAAATCACATCGTCTGGACAATGCATCTGCAACAACATTAGACTTACATTTGATAGTTTTTAGTTCAAAATCAAAAGTATCAAGAAAACCAGACCATCGTACCAGCTTATCAGAGAGTCCAGGCTGTGTTTTTATCCATTTCAG
Source organism: Chara braunii (assembly GCA_003427395.1). Lineage (NCBI taxonomy): Eukaryota > Viridiplantae > Streptophyta > Charophyceae > Charales > Characeae > Chara > Chara braunii. Next base: position 659,246 of record BFEA01000690.1, on the reverse strand, counting down.
AGTAGAGTGGTCTGAGTACACAGTGAAGTGCCTCCGTAACAAGTAGTGTTTCCAGGTGTTCAGTGCGCAGATTAGTGCGTATAGTTCCCTTTCATAGGTGAAGTTGGCAACCTTGTCTGATGGCAATCGAGCAGACATGAACTCAATGGGTCTATAACCATTGTCGTCGTTCTGTTGAAGGACTGCGTCAATTCCGTACTGACTTGCATCAGCAGTAACGATGAAGGGAAGAGACGGATCAGCAATGTTCAAAACAGGATAATGAGTCAAGGTGTACTTTACCTTCTTAAAGGAAGACTCACAGTCCTTGTCCCACAACCAAATAGTTCATTTCTTGAATAATCTTCTAATTGGTGCGGCGATCAGTGAGAAGTTCCTTACGAACTTTCTGTAGTAACTTGCCAAACCAAGGAAAGATCGTAATTCAGTCACGGACTTAGGTCGTGGCCGATCTCTAATTGCTGATATCTTCTTTTCTTCGGGCCTTAAGCCCTCCTTGTTCACTATATGTCCGAGGTATAAAACTTCAGACTTAGCGAACTCAGACTCCTTTGGGTTTAGCTTAAAGTTGCCCTCACGCAATTTTCCCAATACCAGACGTAAATATTTTTCGTGATCTTCTAGTGTCTTACTGTACACTAGAATATCGTCGAGATAGACAATGATGAACTGACCTAACCATTGACGAAACAATTCATTCATAGATCTTTGGAAGGTCGTTAGGGCGTTAGTCAGTCCGAAAGGCATAACCACGAACTCGTAGTGACCATACCTGGTTCGGAACGCAGTCTTGTGTTGATCCGCGGGTCAACCTCGATCTGATGGTACCCAGACTTCATATCAATCTTACTGAAAAACATACAGCCCTGCAACTGGTCCAACAAGTCGTCAATACGTGGAAGAGGTTCGACATTCTTAACAGTGACGACATTCAACCCTCTATAATCAATGCAAAGACATAACTCACCTTCTTCTTGGGCACAAATAGAACAGAGGCACCATAAGGAGAGGAACTAGGGCGAATCCATCCTTTCTCTGTTAAGTCCTGCAACTGTTTCTTAAGTTCCTCAAGTTCTCTATGAGACATTCGGTAGATAAGGCCCTTGGGAATCTTACTACCAAGAATAATTTCGATCGTGTGCTTGATAGCATGTTCAGTTATTCATGTTGGTTCAATGTGCAGATCTTAATACTCTTCTAGGAGTTTTTCCATCGAAGGAGGATAGGAAGTAGAACATTCACCTGCCTTCTTTACTAAGACCATCATTACTTCCTGTTCCAACTTTTTCTTTGAAACCATTGATCGAAAAGTTGGGTAACTCATACAAAAAAAGACAAAATAGAGTCACAACCAGACTTATGATATAGTTTGATTGGTTTCAATTTTGCTCGTGCATCCCGCAGTTGCACTGTCTTCTCTTTGAACTTAATTTCTGGTTTGGCTTCCTCGTGCCAATTCATTCCCAGAATCAAATCGAATGGTAAGTTTTTTTCCACAAGAAAGGATACCTCGTGAAGAATCTTATTTCCTTCCTTGGTGCGGAATCGACACTTGACACGATCAACACATTGCGAGATAGTGATCGTGCGTCTGTCAGCTAAGATAGACGTGATAGGTCGGGACAGATCTTTCACCTTCATTCTGAGATGCCACTTGCGTATTGCTTTATTGGATATGTAGGATCGCGTGGATCCCGAGTCCAATAGTGCACCTACGCGTGTATGTGCAATCTCTACGTCCGCGAGTAGTAGGTCACCCTTAGACTTAGATTTCTTAGCTCATGAGTTTTGTAATACTAGCAACTCGTTACCAAGCTCTTCAAGAGAGTCGTCCAGAGAGACAGTACATAAGACAGGTTCAGGGTGTTTCGGATGATGGGCCGAAAAAGAACCATCCTCTGCCATGCAAGTCAAAGGGTTAGAAGGGGTTGTAGGCGCCTTACCTTCGTCTTGGTCCAAACCCTTCGGCTCAGTAGGAGCAGATGCTACTCCTACTGGTTGCTCGCTTTTGGGTTACGGATTAATGGGCACCATGCAATCACATGGCCTGCAACACCACACTTCAGGCACTGGGCATTATCCATCCGCTCCTGCCAGGTTTCCTGTGACGTTCCCATCTTTTCCCATGGCTTCTTGGCCACAATTCCGGGATGCTAGGGAAACGAGCGTGTTTTCTTCTTCTTTACTAGTGGTCGTGGTCCTCCCTTGTTGACCACGGCAGCAGTGACTTCCCCCTTTCCAAATTGACTGTTGCTCGCCACACCCTCGGCCTTCAATGGCCACTTCTCCACAGCATCAAAGACGACGAGGGTGTGGTCCTGACGCTTTTGGCGTTAAAGTATCCGCTTGCCTGAACCTGCACCACCACCAAACTTTACACCAGATGCATACAAATTCTTTACCTGAGAAGTCATTTGCTCTCGTTGGAAAGCCAAATCACGAAACTACCTATAATTGTACTTGTTAGATTTTGACCCTGCCACGAGTTGTCCCCGGATGGGCTCGGCCAGAGCGTGGGAATAAATATACAAGACTTGGTTGTCTTGCAGGTTCCAACCAGGAACCTACAACAACCGATCCTCTTCCCGAGACAAGGCATCTACTGAGGTTCAATGTTTCTGACCGATGGTAGTGAGCTGGTCAAAAGCCTTGTTGGTCGTCGTCTTATCCAAAAAGCGTTCCTTGATTTTACTCAGGAACTGCTTCAATGTCAATGTAGCAGCCCACTCCCCGATATCATCAAACCCCGCTGCATTGACTTCGGCCAAAACCCATTCCTTTGCTTCCCCACCAAGACAAGAAGTAGAAAAAGCAACTTGAGATTCGGGTCCCACAGAGGTTGTACCGCAGTACCTCTGAATTTCGGCAATCCAAAGCAACATATTTTCATCTTTCTTGTTGCAGAACGTGAAAGGCAGCTTCATTTTGACTTTCTCTTTTCTCTTTGGTTTCTCAGGTTGTGTGGTGGTGTCTTTCTTTCCATCTGGAGACTTCGGCAACTCGAAGGCTCCCCTTTCTTTTCTTCTGATTTCTTTTCTTCCGGTTGCTGAGTCTCTCCATTAAGAGACTTGATGACATCTCCCAGTATATTTCTTTGTTTTTTCTTCTTTTTCTGTTTTGACTTCCTCAACCACATGGTGCTTCCCTTTGACCAGATTTGTGATTGTTCGTACTCCTGCGGCCATATCATCAATATGTGTCTGCATCTGTTCACCATACTGATCAATTTTCATTTCAAAGTGGGCTAGGTGCACAAGTTGAGCCAAAGAAATTTCCTGCTCTTCCCCTTCGGTCTTGACAACAGTTTGTCTGATTTCTTTGATTTTCTGTTCTTGCTGTTCACTCTTTTTCTTTCTCAATTCTTCTTTCTTTTTTTTCTCCTTCTCCAGTGCTTCTTCTAATTGTCTGATATTTTCATCCACAGTTTCTTCAGACACAGTTGTTTCTTTCTTCTCTTGTTGGTCTGCAATCTTCCTAAGCTGCTCAATGACATACTCATCAAATGCCTGTCGACACTTGATTAGTGCATCCTGAACCTGTATGATGTCGGTGCCTAATTTAGCCTGTTCGATAGCAGCTCGTTCTGCCTTCAAATCGAACTTGTCTCGCACGTGTGCCTCGACTTTGGCACCTGCACCACGAAGGTCAGAAATCCGTTGGTCCAAGCGGGCATTCAAAACCTTCTTTCGCTTGTTCACTTGATGCCTGGTTCGAAGGTCAGGGGTCTCCTCATCAATACCGAAGATGAGTGAGACTGGATAGAAGAGAAAGGGAATAAATTGTGTAAGCACTGACAATTTCAAACAATTCCAAAAGAGAGACATCGTGATGTACGTCTGTCGCACAATAAATAATCAATAACAATAATAAATTCCACGACTGCACTATTCTACTACAACAAGAATTTCAATCAGCCGAAAAAAAAAATAAATACAATTATTTTTATTTCTAACTACTGTTGTTCTTTGTCTGTCTGTGTGATGACGTTCTAATCAAGAGTGTGCAGATATCGCCTCAGGCCCGTGTGATCAGATACAACACACAAGTTAGTACGCACAGCACCACAACACAGCAAACGACAAGGTAAGTATGCCAACATCAGTCAGCACACAATTTGTCATCAATCTTCTTTTTCTTTTCCTTGCGTCATTCCTAGTGTCAATGCGATACCGCACCCCTCTTCATAGCTGGCACTACAGCTGTCCAGTCAACCGTTCAATCGGTCGTACCACCTTCGTCTTCAAGGTGCAACTCTTACTTGGCAGCCACCTGCCTGCCACGTGTCATCCCTGGCGTGCCAACATAGCAGATCTGCCACGTCAGCACATCAATGTCCAATCAATCAGTGGTGGGATGCCACGTCAACAAATGTGTGCTCTGGTCCTTCCCACTTGGCACTTCCCCGCGTCTTGGTGTGATACCGTCGCTGCTCCAGCCAACCGAGTCAATGCCACATCAGCCAATGGAGCCAATGCCACGTCAGCAGGCTCACCACGTCAAAAGACGATCGTGTACGGCACCTGCCTGCCACGTCAACAATCAGCCTTGAGGTCCAAAGGCCTAGTCAGCATCTGAACCAGACTTGGTCGCGCCTCAGCTGCTAATGCAGCATGGGAATGCCATGTCAGCAATCTCCCGCAACCAAGTCTCTAGACGTGGCACATGATATGCCACGTCAGCGTGGGATCACGATGCCACTTCACAATCGCGATCCTGGCTGGCGCGCGGTCACTTCTTGATCGTGATCCCGTCTGCCACGTCAGCAATTGCGACGGGATTTGGTCTTCCCGCCAACGAAGTCCGTGCCACATCAGCAATATCGGCGGTCTTCATCGTTGTCCACGTCAGATCCCGTAGTCATCACATCATACATGCGCGTGTCACTTACCTGGCGTGTGTCGTCATCAGGAGTATGCTCTGATACCAAATTGCAATCAACCCCGATCGTGAAGACACTTATTAACAATGCAAGCCCAGACGAATGTCAACCCGCTGATGATTATCAATAATTAGAATCGTGTCCAGATAGAATGAGATGGGATAATCATACTCAAACAAAGGTGAGAGGAGGGAGATTAGACAAAGGAGAGGAATAAAGAACAAGGTCCACTCCTGCTTCGGGCTCCCTCCTCGATCACCATCTCAGATAATCAATAGTCTGAACACACATCTAAAGTTCTATTCCAGTGTGCCATGTGGCACGTCAATCAGATCCTCATCAGCATACTGGAGCAATGTCAACCTCAAGATAACCAGGTACGTGTCCACAATCATCCCACAGTCATGATCTCCTCCCGAGTGACGAAGAATCAGAACAACAGTACCGGTCACGTAGCCCTGCCACGTCAGAAGATAGAACAGGTGGCAGCGGCCACGTCAGCAGCAACGCGTGGCAGCTGCCACGTCAGGATGCCTTGAAGACAATAGCCAGCCAGCCACCACGTCGAGCCAACAGTGCGTCATCTCCCAAGTGCCAGCACAAAGTCAGCGTCCACCAGCGTCACAGCGTCGAGCCAGCGTCACGTCGTCAACGCGTGAAGTCAGCGTTGGCGCAAGACTCAATGAATGAATGTCAAAGTCAGGAAGTCAGCGCTTATGTAGCGTTGACGCGGGGTCTGGACCTCGGATGCTGCATCCCTCAGCCGTCAAGATCTCAATGCAAATATCGGCCCAGATTGGCCTGAAACCGAATTCCTTCTGGCCTCGATGTTGTCTGGGTACCTGCGCACAACAAGTGAGTGTATCCAACCAAGGGCCTGGGCGGGGTACCTTTGACCTGACAGTTGACTTAGACTTTAGATTTTCCCACGGGCAGTGTGTGGTCACACTGCCTGGCGCAGGCCGAGTTTGGCCTGCGTCGTCTGGGCTCCGTTTCGAAGGCCCAGACTGCTGCATAAACACGGGTGACTGCAATTGAGGGTTCTGGACCCCCCCCCAAAAAAAATAAATAAATAAATAATTACTATTATTACTTTTATTTTTAATTTTATTTTTATTTTCTTTTGTGGGGTGCCGATGACCCCCGACTGGTAGGTGCCGACCAGCCGATCGGTCGGCGGGTCGGCAACCGACCAGTCAAGGGCCGCCGACCGTCGGCGGGTCCAACACTAATGGTATCTGAGAAATCTGATTAGCGTCCTGGCCGATTAACTTCATCTATCTGTTCCTGATTGTTGAATCAGGGTCCTTGGTTTTAAGGAGGCCGTTGTACCCTAGTTTGACTGTATATTTGTGGATGTTGACATTTCTTTTCAGGTGCTTTCTCCTCTCGGGTGTCCAGGCCCATTCGGCCGAGTCAAATTCAAGGTCTTGAATCGCTGTGTCTATCCTGAATATCGTTTTTGGCCATGACCCCAACACTCTTATTTTTCTGAGAACAAATGGACATAGAACTGTTCTTGCAGTCCAGTAAGGTGTGGGGGGCCTGGCTTCGTTAGGACCAGGTCCTCTCCTTTGTTTTTTGCGGCCTGTGTTTGGACTCCATTCCACCCAAAAAAAACCGGACATGTTCAATGGTGTGGTTGTTAGGGCTAGGCTCCTGATACTGTCCAGGGCTACTTTGCTCCACGCAAGACCCAGTCTGGTAAGGAGTTTGACAATCCATTTAACGTGTAGAGCCTTTGTTTCTTGTTTGGGGTCAATGGTGCGAAGTCATCCTCTGGCTGGTTTCCTTGTGATGTAGTGCCAGGCTATCTTTGGTATACAATTCTCCTTGTTAGGGTCACCCGACCACACATATGCTCTTGCTTTGTGGTTGAGTTCCTTGATTGTGCGATCCGGCACCGTCCAGATTGAAGTTGTGTACCGCATCATTGCAAGGAACCTGACTGTTCACAACTTGCTGGAGTGTTCAATTTACATGCACATTCCTCATCACACAGATAGGATAGCTTCACACAAAGCCAAAGTCGAGATGAGATAGGAACCGGATAGCGCAACTCATATTATCAAATTCACATTATACAAGAGTATCTCGAGTTCAAAAGTTCAGCGCCAACAAAATACAAGTCTTCTTCCCTCATTCGTCAGCATAGGACCTGGCTCAGCCAGCGTCACCCTTCAGATCACAAGTATGGCGCAAACAGGTAAGTATTCACCATATCCCACTTCGTAACATGTCTTCTCTCTCTCTTTATCTTCTCTCTCAAGATCCCTGTCGTGGTTCCCTTCTCTCACTATGCATGCACACTCCTTGTCTACGAGAATCTACTCTGAATGCCTCTCACTGATATCCTACTACTAACCCCTCTACTACTTCTACTAACTCAGGCTGGCGCAGCTATGGCTTCCCTGCAGCCAGCGCCCAACTCATCTCCCTTCTGGCGCAGCTTCTTCTGCCAGCGCTCCTCCCTGCACTTTAGCGCACAAGTGCCTCAACACTTTCACGCATCAATGCCAATGGGAAATCTCTCCTTGTGGGGAGGCTGCCTCGTCCTTTATAGTGCTGGCCTCCCCTTGCGAGGTCTGAAGTCAGTCTGTCTTGGGTCATTTCCCAGTCCCAGGCCTCTGTGGAGTGTGTCCTAGTTCCTTATCCTCAGGGTCCACTGCTCCTGCGGCCTTCAGGCCTCAATTTCAGACATCAATCTGTATCTAGACTCTCCCTTTGACTTGAATCTTGACTGGGACTTCACCTTTTTGACTTCCTTTGAACAGACACCCCTACTGCTCAAACAAACACACATTCTGCACGAACAGACACACATACTGCATGAACAGACACACATACTGTAGTGGAGGCCTATCGCAAGGATCCGTTCATGGCAGAGATCATACACAGACTCGAGGCGAAGGACAAAGTGACTTTTGACGAGCTTGTGTTGGTCGATGGCCTGCTGTTCCTTGAGAAGACCGGGAATAAACGTTTGTGTGTGCCAAATAGAGAGTCTTTACATAGTTTATTTTTAGGTGAGTGTCAAGATGCCACCAAACATTTTGGCTACAAGAAGACTGCAACTAACTTGTTGCAGCAATTCTGGTGGCCCACCATGACGAACGACGCCAAGCTCTACGTGAAAACTTGTCAGGTGTGCTAGAGAGACTGTGACGGCGCTGAGGCAGAGCAGAGAGGCTGGGAGAGAGAGGGAGAGTGAGAGCACACACGCTCAATCAACTCGACGCAGACTCGACTCGACGGACGCAAACACAAAGTGGCAAAGTGGCAAAGTCGCAATCTTGGATTTCGAACACAATGTCGCAGGCTCACAGCAAGTCACACTGAAGCACAAGCACTGAGGCCGAAAACTCAATGCCCGAACTCAGCTTGAGTTCGGTCTTAAGTACCGGACTCAAGTTGAGTCCCGAGGACAGAAGTGCAATTTGCCTCGGGGCTAAACTGAAAATCGAAGGTCTGAGCCTAGGCGCCAGAATGTCGGATGGCGCCAAGTATCGAAAGCCGAAAGTGCCAGAGGAGGACTTTGAGAACGGGCGCTAACTGCAGGGCGCCAACAGTCAGGAACCGGAGATCAGAAACTCAAAAAAATAGCAGCCTCGCGGGTGGTAACCCGCGGACCAGGGATCGAGCCCTGGCTGAGTCCGTAACACTATCCCCTCCCTTTGGAGGGCAACGTCCCGGCTGCCAAAGACCCAATGAACAACTATGAGGGACGGGACGGGGCCGATCACTAGTCAGAAAAGGAAAAGGGTAGTAATGCAAGTAGCAGGGTAATCCTATTAAGGTTCTACAGGGATGAGGGAATCAATGCTCAAGTAAGAGGTTAATACTATTGAGGTTCCACAGGGATGAGGGAATCAATGCTCAAGTAAGAGGGTAATACTATTGAGGTTCTACAGGGATGAGGGAATCAATGCTCAAGTAACGGGGTAATCCTATTGAGGTTCTACAAGGGTGAGGGTAGCAATGTTCAAGGAACAGGATAATCCTATTGAGGTTCTACAAGTAACAAGGCAGTCATATTGGTGTTCTACAAGGTTATAGGTTGTCAGGTTTGGGGGGGGGGGGGGGGGGGGGGGAATTGTTCAATACTCTAGTGTTGGGGTGTCCGAGGGGTCTGGGAAAACAACGTCTCATGTCTGTAACAAAGTGTCAAAAGCGAAAAATTGTCTTTGAGGGAGGTCTTGGAGGGTGTCGCAGAAGTGGAGGTGAGGAAGTAGTCTTCAACAGTTCTATGATGTAGACGGCGAGGGCTTCAGCTTGGTTGTCCCAATGGCAGGTTGTGTCCGGTACACTATCTGATGATGAGGTCTGATCCAGATAGCAGGTCGCAAACTGATCTTGATGTCCATGTCAGATGCTGCTCCAGAAGTCTGCGAGTCCAAGGTGTCGGCCAAAGGGAACAGCATGGTGGCCAACCAGCTGATTATCTCCCCGTACTGAGCTGCAGCATGCCATCGTCCTCGTGCACTTGGTATAAGATCCTTTATCGCCGGCGACACGCAGCGGCCACAAGTAGGACTTGGGCAAGAGAGAGAGAGATGTGGCAGGGGACAGATGGGAGAACAGGACAAGACGGAGGCAAGAGCGGATCAAACAGAGGGAGGTCAAGAGGCAAGGGTTTTGCTGGGTACAGGGGATGTGTGTAGCGCAGTGAGGCAGGGTTGGGGCACGGTTTAGGGAGGGTTTAGGCAAGGTTTAGGCAAAGTGGGTAGCTAGGATATAGGATGGGTGCGATCATAGGCGCGAACAAGTTTCATGGCGTCCTTAAGGTTGGCAAGAGGTTCCCATGTGGATTCTTCGTCAGGGTATCCTGTCCATTTAACTTTGTATTCTGTGATTGGTTCAAGGTGGTTAGATACCTGAGTAGTTCTTTGTCCTATGATGACCTCGTCAATGAATTCAGGGCTTGTGGGTAACATGATTGGTGGCGGTCGAGGATATGGGCGGTCAACGAATTTGGGTGGGGATTCATGGTATTCTTTTAGGTATTCTACGTGGAAGACAGGGTGGGCATGACTCATGTCAGGAGGGAGTTGGAGCTTGTAATTGACGAGGGAGGTTTGCTCAATGATGGGGAAGGGTCCGAGCCACTTGTTTGGGAATTTATTGGACAAGCCGTGTTCGGCTTCAAAGCGTTTGGCGGAGAGCCAAACTTTGTCCCCTACTTTGAATGACACATTGTCGAGCGCATCGGCCACCGCGTGAGCAAGGGCCCTCCGACCGCGTCATGCAGGAGAAACTTAGCCCTTCAACCTTTTAGAGACAACTCAGGGATGACCCGGTAACCCGCGTCGACCCTTCGCCGCTCCGGCCGAGTGCGCCAGTTGTGCATCCCGTGGTCCCCTACGACAGAATAGGTTCCCGCGGGGCACATCTTACCTTCCCTAAGGGGCTGTCACCAGCCTTAGGGGCGTATGCCCGCCGAGCTACCGACCCATATGCAAAGGCTTTTATAATGCAATTGCAGAGGTAGGTCGGTCGAGGGCGTTTGCTCGTTCGTTGTAGCATAGGTACGCATGGTTGAACGCCAAAGTGGACCCGAACGTCATCCGTCCCTGGGGCGCTGATCTCCCAGGAATCGGACCGACCTCGGTCGACTAGGACGTGATATTCCAAGCGTAAGGAAAACTTTGAGCGATCCTAGTCCATTCTTTCAAAGACAATCAGGAGTTAATCAGACAAAACACTTTTCAAAAGAAGACTCGGGTCAACGTAAGTTGACTTATCTTCTGAAATCATCCTATATATAATACAATCATGCATACGACAAAGGTTGACTTCAAACAACACTTATCAATAAAAGATCAAAGCATGACCAATACACAAGGCGACGCTCAAATGACGTCTGACTAAAGTATCTCCACTCTGTTTGCCAAACGGCTGGGCTATCACGACTTTTTCGATTGGATGAGGTGCGCTGCCAAGTTCTTTCATTCCGCAACATACTCACATCTAGAGAAACGCAAACATCTCCCAACTCTCAAGTAGAACTAGGATACCATTACTTTGATGCTGACTACACTATCTTTCTAACTTTGGTGTGAATGCCATCTGCAAGTAGTCCGGCTACCGCTATACAAGTCAGCGACTGACTTGAACAACCGAACACTGGATGCCCCATTAAAGTCAAGGATCCACTTTCAAATTTTGTTGGTTGCTTTGTTCTCCTCGCCCTCATTGACTCTGCTGGGTAGGGTCGTTCCCAGCTCTAGCTATCCAAGTCTTGCTTGCCATATCAGCCCAATTGGTCCTCGCTTCTTGCGATGAGGCCAACCACGACAAGAGTGCCTAGCCGCGCTCTGTTCCAACTAGTAACCATGAACCGAACTTCTTGTGGCTCAATTCTCCATGCATGAGTGGCCTCTAAAATTACCACTAAGGGGTATGCTATGGTCGTTCCCTTTAACGCGAGGCGTTAAAAATTTAAAACCCTCCTGTGACTAGGTGCATGCCCCTTCCCTAGGACGTGGTCTGGGATACCCCTCGTCCTCGCCCGAGCGAACCTCGGATCTCAGAAGTCAGGCTGGCTCCACCACAACAGCATGATATCCCCCCGCGTAAGCCGTCCACTCCGAGTCGATAGCAGGGCCGACCCCTAAGGCAGCGAATCCCCGCCTCAGATGCCTCCTAGGAAAGGGAAAAACGTCTATCATGGCGGCAAACATCCCTCGTTGCCTGACGTCAAGGGTAACTTGGACGAAAAAAGGAGATCACAGAAGAGAAAATCATTCAGACAAACGGGCATTGACAGAGAGGGTCGTTCGGGAAAGAACGGGTATGCTCAAGAAAAGTCCATGTCCAATTGATTTCTTATTCTTTGTGTGATTAAATCCCTTTTCGTCGTCTACTGGTTGACCTTTCCTTCAACATGCATGACAGCTAGAAACAGAAGATAACCATCCTTCCATTCGCCTTCATTAACGTGGTTAGGCTCCTGTTTTTCAGACATCCTTCTACCTACCTGCACATCAGATCTAACAACGAGTTCGAAAGAAAACAATGCAAGTTCAAACTCATGTCAGACTCCCGTTCACACGTGCAAACACACATTTCCTCTACCTTTTTAGTGAACATTCACAGAACAGGGTCAAGCAAGTGTGGGTTCACACAGGTGTGAAGGGATCTAAGTCAATAACTGACCTTGAGTGAAGTTGAAGAGACGACCCACTCAAGAAGACCTCGTAAAATCACACTCCAGAGAAGACAATCGCCACAACAAGTCGCCCGCAAAGCGATCCACACCACTCCCTAGAGCGATACCTTGCCGCGATACCCTCTCAACACAACCACCTCCCAGTAATCTTACGGCGTCTCAGCGTTGTCGTCACTCACCCCCAATTTCACCGTGTCACTACGGCGTCACACTCACACCACTTCCAAGCGCACCACCACTTTGCGGTACCTTCCCTGTGCCAATGCCCAGTCACCGCTTAATATAGTCAGTGCAAGAATACTGCCACCTCCATCGTAAGAACCCGGCAGCGCTTCTGCACCACTACTACTAAAACCAGTGTCGTTGCCGCAAAAATTCGGCAACACTTCCGCACCACCGCCGTCAAACCCGGTGCTGTCGCCACAAAATTTCGGCAGCGCTTCCTCACTACCGTCAAAATGTCAGAGCTGTTGCCACAAAAAATCGGCAGCGCTTCCGCGTCACAACCTAGAACGCACTGCCACTGCCGCAAAAAAAACGGCAGCGCTTCTGCTGCACCGTCGAAAAGCGTCGCCGTTGCCGTGCCAAACAGCCAGAGTCTCCCCTGCACCGCTTGCCGAAGACTTGTCGCCGCCGTGCAAAACGGGTAGAGTTTCCCCTGCACCGCTTGTCGAAGACTTGTCGCCTCCGTGCAAAACGGGCAGAGTATCTCCTTCACCGCTTGTCGAAGACTTGCCGCCGCCGTGCAAAACAGGTAGAGCTTCCCCTGCACCGCTTGCCGAAGACTTGCCGCCTCCGTGCAAAACGGGTAGAGTTTTCCCTGCACCACTGCTCTATACCCGACGCACCCCTGTTTTTAGCCTACGTAGGCCCTAAATCGCGCGGCTTAGCAGTCGCGCGACATTATTTTAGGTAGACTAGGTCTAGCCTTAGTCTTTCCATGACCGCGCACCACTGCGGCCTTGTTGGGAACCGCGGACGACAGGTCATACTGCCGACTCCCTCTGTTTCGAACGAACGTCGATGACGTCACACGTCAACGACGTCAGGCTTTAGGTTTCTCAGTTATAGGGTTGGTCTGAATAACTTTGGCAACGTCAATCCCATCATGTTCCTTAAATCCAACGAAAAGAGTTGGACAGTGTATGACCTTGAAATACTCGGGCAGAAACCCTCTTAGGGGTTTCTGTCCCGATAGCCTTCCCCGCCCTCATTAAGCGACGTCCCCGTCGCTTACCATAAGGCAATACAAGGAGAAGTCCTTATAAGATTTCACTAAATATGTCATATAATCATAATACATCTGGAATCAATCCAGATCTTACATACTCAAACGTGACGAGCGACGTTTCCGTCGTTCATCTTTCTTTCCTTTTATAATCATTTGGATACTCTTTTATGCTTACAATAACTTCAAACATTGACTTACCTTCAAACATAACAGAGGCTTACGTTCAAGCCTTTAACAAACAGAGACTTACTTTCAAGCCTTTAACAGACATAGGCTTATTTTCAAGCCTTTAACAGATAGAGGCTTACTATCAAGCCTTATAATTCTTTCGAACCTTCCTTCGAAAGCATTTTCATTCAGTCACGAGTTGGAATGGGGCCAGAAATAACCTCGGGCAGACCTTTCCCCGGAATCTGGAATCCACCGTTGGCTTTACCCAACTTGAGGAATTACAAGAACATTTTAGAAGAGTGATCCCAGCATCATCCCACTGGCGACCACTCATTTCTTCTTTGTGTCTCTCATAGATGGGTCAGGCTTATCCCCTTGATGGGACTGTCTTCAGGCTATAACCCCCTGTCTAGGTCCCGTCAGGCCTAACCCCCTACGGGTCTTTCATCATACAGCACATACTGCCAGGAATTGAACATGGGTTTCTCGTGTTCATAGGGATGCATTCCCATCACCTCAGCATGTCTCTCGCTGCCAGGAGTTTAACCAGGGCCTCCCACGAAACACAAGGATACTCACACTATACTGCAGCATGTGCCATCACCATCCCAGAGAAAAATCACCCTTCCAAAAGTCCTTGTCGAGTTTGGCTAATTCCCACTCCAACTTAATCATCATACGTGATTTATGTCCTACATGTCTTGTGAATGCGTCGAGGAGTGGTGTAATCCATAAAGGATAACATCTCGACGTCAAGCCCCGCTTTAGACTCGAGCCTCACCACTTTTCCTTTGATTTCAGTGTCTTCAACCTTTATTAGTCTGTTGCATGCAAAATAGAACTGCCCCACCCCACATAACCGAGGTTGGTTAAGTCCCAGTCATGGAGATGCGGTGACCATGTCAGATATAAGGACAGGTAACCACTCCTTCCCTTATACCCAACAATAGTCCCCTATTCTACAAGCAATATTCTAACAAGGTCTAAACACCTTCCTCCCTTTCGACGATAGTGTAGTCACCCTCCTCGAAAGGAAAGACGGCAACATCCCACTATGGACCAGGAACAAAGTTTCGGCACAGGCCTCACTACCGTCTACTGGACTCACAACATTAGGATTCCTCAATGCATGACAATTGACACAAAACAAAGTCATAAGGCAAGATAGGTAATTGAATCACATGTGTGACGGTTATCACGCATGTTAATCCAGCCAGGCATATGATCCAAGTACACATCATCTCCTTAGACTCGCACTTACAAAATCTCGTATTCATAACCAAATACAAAAAGTCTCATAATCATGTCAGAATTTCATCAAGACGCGATAACAACTAAACACTCATTACAGCGAAATGAACAAGAACACGACTCACAGTAAATATCACAAATATTTTCACTCGAACAAAATTCATTCCCCCCTCACACAAAAAACTCATACAAAGTTAAAATGCATAATAATTGTTTAACAAAATCACATGGATTCAATCACCAATACTCATCAAACATTACAAAAGAAGTTAACAATAGTGACTGAAATTACAAAACTATAAAATGAAACCCTAGTCAACCTGTGGCTGACATACCACCACATCTGGAAAGCTAGCAGAAACTCAGCAACCTCATTACCTTCAAAAAGGGAACACGGGTGAGCAAATGCTCCCTTCGTCATTGTATTATCCCGCAAAAGACATAACTTATATTAATAATCAATCGATAGAAATTCATAAAGATAAAGCTAGTTTCGCTTTCGACAATATTTAACCCAAACCCACACAGATACTTTACCACAATGGATTTATAATTCTCATAAAAAATTTTAAATCACCCGAGTGTCATTCCACCAGGGACAACGGTAGTTTGGCGTTATCCCCGGCAACGACGCCACCTGTCAAGCGCATCGGCCCCCGCACGAGCGAGGGCCCTCCCGACCACGTCACGCAGGAGAAACTTAGCCCTTCAACCTTTTAGAGACAACTCAGGGATAACACGGTAACCCGCGTCGACCCTTCGCTGCTCCGGCCGACTGCGCCAACTGTACATCTCGCGGTCCCCTACGACACGATAGGTTCCCGCGGGGCACATCTTACCTTCCCTAAGGGGCTGTCACCACCCTTAGAGGTATATCCCCGTCGAGCTACCGACCCACATGCAAAGGCTTTTATAATGCATGCAGAGGTAGGTCGGCCGAGGGTGTTTGCTCGTTCGTTGCAGGTTGAACGCCAAAGTGGACCCGAAGGTCGTCCGTCCCTGGGGCGTTAATCTCCCAGGAATCGGACCGACCTCGATCGACTAGGACGTGATATTCCAAGCGTAAGGAAAACTTCGAGGGATCCTAGTCCCTTCTTTCAAAGATAATCAGGAGTTAATCAGACAAAACATTTTTCAAAAGAAGACTCAGGTCAACGTAAGTTGACTTATCTTCTGAAATCATCCTATATATAATACAACCATGCATACGACAAAGGTTGACTTAAAACAACACTTATCAATAAAAGATCAAAGCATGACCAATACACAAGGCGACGCTCAAATGACGTCTGACTAAAGTATCTCCACTCTGTCTACCAAACCGTTGAGCTGTCACGACTTTTTCGACTTGATGAGGTGCGCTGCCAAGTTCTTTCATTCCGCCACATACTGACATCTAGAGAAACGCAGACATCTCCCAACT
>BFEA01000690.1:609914-639510 GCA_003427395.1 Chara braunii | reverse complement strand
GGTCGGGGGGTGGAATGCAGTGATGTACTTGAGCGTGGTTCCGTATGCTTTTAAAAGGTGTTTCCAGAATTGTGAGAGAAAGCGTGGATCCCGCTTACTGATGATATTCTCGGGGAGGATGGTGTGCGGCATGATCAAAGAAGAGAGTGGCGACGTCTTTGGCGTTGTGCGAAGTAGTGCAAGGGATGAAGTGCGCGCGTTTCGTCCAGCAACAGACGATGACATAGATGCAGTCATGACCACGGTCGGTCTTGGGGAGACCACACATGAAGTCCATAGAGATGGACTGCCATTGGTGAGTGGGAATAGGCAATGACTGTAGCTTGCCGAGTTTGGCCTGGTTCGAAGGGTTGACGGCTTGGCATATGGGGCATGAGAGAATGTAAGCTTTGATGTCGGCAAGTAGGGAAGGCCAGTGGAAGTAGCGGGAGATGGTGTCAAAGGTTTTCTGGAACCCGAGATGTCCCGCGGTCTTGGCGTCGTGGTGCTCGACTAAGAGCTGGGTACGGAGGCCACGTGCGTCGGGGATGCAAAGTCAACGAGTGCCTTTGATGTCAATGTAGAGGAGATTGTTGTGGAGGGAGTAGTCAGGGACAGGGTCAAGGTCACGAAGCTTGTTGTAGACGGTGGAAAAGTCGGGGCATGAGAGGTATCCTTGTGTATATCGATGATGAAGCGATGGGAGGAGATCAATGTGGGTCATGGAGGCGTATACTTTCTCAAGGGGCTTGTGGTCATGGCATCATGAGAGGGCATCGACAACACGGTTGCTTTTGTCGGGAGTGTGGCAAATGGTAAATGTGAATTGGGCAAGAAAGTATAGCCAGCAGGCTTGGTGGGGCGTGATGTCTTTCTTGGTGAGAATGGAGGAGACTATGGTGTTGTCGTTGCAAATTGTGAAGCATTGCCCGTCGAGGTACGGGCGCCAGACTTTGAGGGCGTGAATCACGGCAAGGAGTTCCTTCTCGTTGGAGGGGTAGTTCATCTCTGCGGGAAGGAGCTTCTCGCTTGCGAAGGCGATAGGGTATTCTCTAGGTGGAGCCTCGGGGTGGGTGGAGGAGTCTTTGATGGAGGGGGTTTCAGAGGTATCGCGAGGAACATGTTGTGAGAGGACGACTCCAATGGCGAAGTCGGATGTGTCAGTGGTAAAGTAGAAATGTCGAGAGGGGTCGGCGATCTTGAGGACGGGGGCCGTGGTGATGGTTTGTTTGAGGAAGTCGAAGGCGTTTTGACGGCGGTCGTTCCAATTTTTTGAAGGGCTCCTCCTTGCGTGTGAGTTCGTGGAGTGGCTAAGAGATGTCGAAGAAGTTGCAAATGAAGGGGCAGTAATAGTTGGCAAGGCCGAGGAATGAGTTGAGTTGGAGTAGGGTCTTGGGCGGGGGGTACTCAACGAGGGCGGTGACCTTCGAGGGGTCCATGTGGATACCTTCAGCAGAGATGATGTGGCCAAGGTATTCTACGCTTGCGGCAGCAAAGGTGCATTTGCTGAGCTTGGCGTATAACTTTTGCTCTCTGAGGATAGAGAGGACTTGGCGAAGGTGCTTAAGGTGGGACTCAAAGGTGGGGCTATAGACAAGGATATCATCAAGGTAGACGACGACACAGACTTCGAGGAGGTCATGGAAGATGTGATTCATGGTGGATTAGAATGTGGCGAGGCCGTTGGTGAGTCTGAAGGGCATTACGAGGAACTCGTATTGCCCGAAGCGAGAACGAAATGCGGTCTTGTGGATGTCCTCCTCGTGGATGCGGATCTGGTAGAAGCCACTGTGGAGGTCAATCTTGGTGAAATATTTGGCTCCACTGAGGCGATCAAGAAGCTCGGAGATCCGAGGTAGGGGGTAGTTGTTCTTGATTGTGATCGGATTCAAGGCGCGGTAGTCTGTGCACATCCTTAGTTTTGAGGTTCCGCCTTTCTCACGAAAAGGCAGCTTGTACCGAAGGGGGAGGAGCTTGGCTTAATGAATCCTTTTTCAAGGAGTTCATTGAGCTGCAACTTCATTTCTTCGGCTTCCGGGACGGAGAGTTGGTATGGAGGGCGGCACGGTGGAGAGTGGCCTGGTTCCAGATCAATGGTATGGTATACACCACAATCCGGGGGTAATCTAGCAGGCAAGGACTCTGGAAAGACGTCCTTGAACTCGTCGAGGATGGGGTTGAGGGCGGGGTAGGAGGGGGGGGCTTGATCGGGTTTGTCAGTAGGGAGCAAGTCCTCAGGGCGTTCGCGATCAAGGACAAGACAATAGTAGGTGGAGTCAGGGTTTTAACGGGCCATGTGGAGAAACTGGTAGGGAGTGATGGAGTTTTGGGAGGTAGGGTGGGGGAAATAGGGGATGTCGATGGGCGTGTCGGGGGGGGTGGTGAGGCAAAAGAAGTTGGGGTGGAATGAGTATGGCATGTAGTGGTCCAGCCAAGGTGTTCCCAAAACGATGTCACACATCAAGTGCATGACATCGAATGAGACCTGACTGCGGAGGGTTCCGACAATCATGGTGGTCTCGGGAACCGTGCGGTCTACTACGACGGCGGTGTCTTTGTCCCCTAAGTGAATGGTAATCGGGGAGTCATAATCGATAGAAGTGAGACCGGCTTTTCGGACACATGCGTCGGTGATAAAGTTACCGATTGCTTCAATGTCAAGGAGGGCCCGAAACTGGTTGTAGACGCACCAAAGGTGGTGGCGATAAACTTGAGGTGGAAGCGGGATGAGTAGGCGGTGGAGATGATGGCTTTGAGGCAGCGTTGTTCGGTGCCTAATCTGACAAGCCGATTATGTCCGGCTTGTTCCTCAACAACATTAGAGAAGGTGACGGAGGATGGATTAGGAAGAAGGGTAGAGCAACATGTACCAGTGGGAGTGATGTCAGGCGGCATGGGTTGCGATGCCTGGGGATCGTTCGGTGGGAAGTGCGTCACCGGGGAGGGGGGGGGAGCAGATGAATTGTCGATGCCAACTGGGCCATATGTGGAACAGAGGTCATCACCAATGGGATGGCCGACAGACTAGTCATCAATGTCGGGGCGGGTTCGTGGTGATCATGGGGACAGTGTTCAAGTGGAGGAGGGACCGGGAGTGGCGGATGCGGAAGCGGCGGGTTGGGGGGTCACGGACCTGGGTGCCTGACGTGTGAACTGTCTAGTATTTGTCTGTTGATGTCCTAACTGTCGACACCGGAAACATCCACCCTTAGCTTGGAGGTAGGTTCACTCATCTGGCATGAGTTTCGTTCGACGGGTGGCGTGGGTGTTTATAGGAGGATGGCTAGTGCGTTCTCTCTTTTCCATCCGCATGAGGTGGATGGCAGAGAGTTTGTCAGAGGAGAGCAATGTGGTGTCTAGTCGGTCGAAGAGGGTGTCGAGGTCGGGGGCGGTGAACTCGTCTGAGGAGGTGGTGGAGATGGTGGAGGTGGTGTCCTTAGAGGCGATGTTGTGGAAGAAGCGAGGGCGGGGAGGGGCCGATGTGAGTGCGGTCTTGTAGGGAGAGAAGATGTTGTCGATTTGGAGGGCACAAGTGAGGAGGTCGGCGAGGGTCATGGGTGGCTCACAGACAAGAGCTGCCGCGAGGTCCTTGTGGCATACCCGCTTGACGCGGGAGATGAATGTCGTGTCACTGACGACGTCGATCGGGATGTGTTGGCCAAGAGACCGAACGTATTGAACAAAGCAGTCGGCCGGTCCGTTTTGGCAGAGCCAACAAAATTGGTCGAGGTAGTCGTCAACTGTCTTCTATGGGCGGAAGGTGGAGGTGATCAGGGTGGCCCACTCAAGGAAGTAGTGAGGTGGAAGACCGACATGCAGGCGGTTAGTGATTTTTGTGTACCACCATTGAGTGGCGCCATCCAATAGTTTGGTGCAGGTGATGGAGAGCCAGTGGACAACTGAGACACTGTGGAGGGAGAAGGCTTGCTGAAATTTGGTGAGAAAGAGGAAGACGTCCTCATGGGGTTGGCCGGAGAAGGTGGGGATCTCGTTGATGCGGAATGATGGAGGGATATTGCCGACTTTGGTGGCAGTAGCTGCGAGGGCATTGAAGTTAAGGGTAGGGGAGGAAGAGTCGATCCGGGTGAAGTCGTCGGCGGGGTTGGTGGGAATGAGCGTGTTTGGTGGAAGTAGTGGAAGAGCAGGTTACAGGGCCTGTGGTGCGGGAGTGATCTGGGTATAGGTGGGGTGGGTGTAAGTGATAGTGGATGAAGTCAAGACAGGTTTTGACTAGGGGGGAATGGTCGACCACTGTGTGACGGCGGGGGTTGTCGTCTTGGGTGGTGGGGCGACCATGGTGGAGGCGGTGGTGGATGAAGACGGGGCTGTGGATGATGTGCTAGCAGAGAGGGCGGTGGATGTGGAGTCGGAGGATGGAGGAAGGGTGGTGGCAACCCTCAATGTCACGACCACAAGTAAGTACCGGCCCTACGGGCCTCCCAAACAAGCAAGTACCCTTGCGGGTCACACACACACTCATGCTGACAAGCACTCAGATAGGCACGCAGGTCATCAAGCACCCATACACACAGACTTAGAAAACTCAGCAGAATGCGGGAATCTCAGCAAGGCATCCATTCCATCGGCATAACTCAGAAATCAGCAGTGTTCTCAGCCCGTGTTATGACGGGTCATTACACTACCCCCCACTCAAGAGCGAGATCCCTTTGAGCGAGTAACTCACTCAGAGTCCCTGCATAACGCGTCATAAGTGCAAATGGCAAAGAGAGATCGGGTATGTTTCGTAGGAGTGAGGGTAGCAGTGAATTTAGGTTGCTGTTAAGAGACAATCAGTCGTTCGTATGCGTTGACGACTCACGGGGCAGTCTGCAGCAAGTCTTTCGTAGCAATCCAGTAAAAATCATTTAATGGGTGATATAGAAAATGAACTTTGTATTGTCTGTTTTTCCCTTTTCCACTGCGTTCGACAATTCTATCAATCTCGTGACCGTCATTGATTGCGCGAGGAATCATCGATTCTCGATAGGGAAAAGTTTCGGGTGGTACATACAGAAACAACTTCGACGCGTGAAAGACCGGGTACGTGCGCAGATGAGTAGGCACGTCGATCGTGCAAGAAGGACTGAATGAATCATCCCCTACCAGGTTCAGCACCTTCCACGGCCCGTAATACTGAGGAAGAAGCTTTCGTGATACACCTTCTTCTTCAGAAAACTCAGACATTTTGACCCAGACATAGCGTCCCAAAGGTTCAGGTTGACGCTTCTTGTTAGCATGCTTAATCATGGCACTGCGTCGCCTTTCCATAGTTGCAACAACAACTTTGAGCGAGTGATCAAACTTAGCGTTGTAGCCTGGCTGGCTAGGCGTTAGGCCTGGTGGCAGGCAGGAAACATATAGGATAGGGGATTGCGAATTTGCCACCCGAGGTGCAGCCGATTAGGTGTCATCCCGGTGGAGGAGTGTATGGGGTTATTGTACAACCCCTGCACAATCGGCAATTCCTCATCCCAAGAGTTCTGATCAGGCACAATTAAAGCTCGGAGAAGTTGGATCACAGTCTGGTTGATCTCCTCGACCAGTCCATTGGCTTCGGGATGTCGACTAGACGTCATCGTGAGTTTGATGTCATAGATCTGGGAGGTGAAGTCCCTCCAATCTGCACTTATGAACCTAGTATCCCGGTCATTCACAAGAGTCTTTAGGGGCCCACACTGCAGAATGTACTTATTGCGAAACTCCTCGATCACAAGGTTAGTTGGGGCGTGAGGTGGCAATAGAATCAAATTCAGAAATTTTGAAAAGCGGTCAACGATCACCGTTACTTGCGAATATCTGTTCCTGCTCTTCCCATGCCCGTGAAGTCAATGGAAAGAGACTCACCCAGGCTATCAGGAATAGGAAGAGGATGCAACAGCCCATATGGCTTTTGCAGAGACGGTTTGATGCGTTGATAAACTTCCCACACAACCACAAACTTCCGTGCCATTCCTTTCATCGCAGGCCATACAAACTTTTGCAATAGGCTTCCGTATGTCTTTTCAAAACCAAAGTGTCCACTCCGACCATGAGCCAAGTTCAAGAAGTGAGTACGGATGGGCTCATGGTTGGATACACACAGTCGGTAGTTCCTGTAACGCCGGAAGAGCAAACCTTTACACTAATGGAAATCAGACTGACTGCCAAGGTCAGCGTGAATCTGTTCAAGGATGGGACTGAGTTCCGGGTCCTTCGCAGTATGCTCAACTAGTTCCTCCTTTAAATTCTTACAGAGGTCGTAGGAACCCACAAGGCAAGTCATGTACTCAGGGTGGCGAGACAAAGCATCTGCAACGCGATTGTAACAACCTTTCTTGTGTTTGAGTTCAAAATCATACGTATCGATCTCATTCAGCTAGCGGGTCAATGTAGTTGATGGATTAATTTGTATCTGGATCCATTTCAAAGCCACGTGGTCTGAGAACATTTTGAAATGGCGACCCAAGAGGTAGTGTTTCCAATGATCTAGTGCCTCTCTCAAGGCGTAGAGTTCTCGCATGTAAGTGGAGGCAACTACCTTGTGACTGAGCATGCGTTTGCTGTAGTATTCAAGTGGACGTAAGTCATCACCATCATCTTGCTGCAGCACTGCACCGATCCTGTACAAGCTTGCATCCGTAGTTACTACGAATGTAAGTTTGGGATCTGCAATGCGTAGCACCGGATGACTCACCAAAGCCTCCTTCAATGCTTGGAAGGCGGCTGTGCATTCCCTCATCTCACGTGTAAGACACATTCTTGCTTGTCAATTTGGACAGCAAACGAGCGATGATAGAGAATTTGGTCACAAACGTACGGTAGTACGATGCGAGACCGAGAAAAGAACGCAACTTTCGGACATTTGCCGGTTGAGGCCATTTGTGGATGACCTCGACTTCGGTTGCCTCGGGCTGTAGGCCTGTAGCGGACAACCGATGTCCAAGGTAGATGACGTTGTCCCTCCCAAACTTAGATTTCTCTAAGTTGAGATGAAGGATCTGCAACACTTCCTCAAGGTGTATCATGTGTTCCTCCATTGATTTACTGAAGATTAGTAGGTCATCCAAATAAACAACAACAAAACGATTGATCTGATTGCGAAACACCTTGTCCATGAGACTTTGGAAGGTGGTCGGTGCATTCGTGACGCCAAAGGGCATGATAGTAAATCCGTACAACCCATCACGAGTTTTGAATGTTGTTTTATGCTGGTCTGCGGGGCGACTTCAATCTGGTGGTAACCAGACTTGAGATCGATCTTGCTAAAGACCTTGCATCCACCTGTAGCATCAACCAGATCATCAACGCGTGGCAAAGGGTATGCATTCTTTCTTGTAATTCTATTCAGTCCGACGTAATCGATACACATCAGTATCCTCTCTTAGGGACAAACAAAACTGGTGCACCGAATTCGGATTCGCTTGACTTGATCTAAACTTTTTCCAGCACGCCATCGATCTGCCTTCGCAACTTCTCCAATTCGCTTGAGCCCGTTCGATAGACACAACCCTTTGGAGGAGTGTTGCCTTCTATCAACTCGATCTTGTGTCGGATCGGACGCACGGGAACTCCGCGTGGTTCGACCAAAACTTCATGGAATCGGTTGAGAACGTTGCGGATCTCTGATGGGATCTCCCGAGGTGGATCATCAGATTCTGGTGCAAGCATACCGGATTGCATAGGTGTAGCCAAAACAACAGGATTTGAAGCAGAGTCGTTTGGACTAGAAGTAGATTTAGTAGAGGCAGAAGTAGTTGCATTGGAAGTAGAAACGACATGCAAAGTAAAATCATTATGTACAACAAAAATAGAGGGCACATGAGCAGGCCTAACGAAGGCTATATACGTTTGCTCATCAACTTTGCGCCTACGCGACTTTTTGCAAAATTTCATGGCATTGAGAAAAGTCACTTGGGACTCATGTGTCTCATCCAAGAGGACTGGACGCTCGATCCCCATGGCATCTTTGACCATGAATTGTGAGTTCTTCCACGTGGTTCTTTCATATTGGGCCTACAACCAACCCAAGCCAATAACCGCGTCGAAGGGACACTTCTCAAGGACATAGAAGTTCAACTCATGCGTGATTGTGCGGTCTGCATCAAAGGTAGTGCGCACACCTTTGACTGCATGCGTAGATGTGAGAACCTCTTGGTTGCCTACTTAGGTCCGACAAGGATTCTGCAAAGTCACTTGCTTCATTCCCAAGCGTGCCTTATGAATGTCGTGCAGTGAGAAGTAGTTGGCGGTTGCGCCACAATCAACCAGCGCACGGATGTATCGACCATTAATGCGGAGTTTGAAGAAGATCAACTTCGTTCTCCCTTGCGCGCGTTTTTTCCTCATGTGAGCCCAACGCAACAAGAGAGCATGAAAGTGAATTTCTTCCGACTCCACCCAAAGCTCCTTGTTGAGGATGTACAATTTCTCAGCCTTGGAATCAACATCAGATGGGGTATCAATAGAGGTTTGTTGAGTGGGATTAGAATCCGGTGAAGGACCTGCACTTATATGTTCATCATTTTCGTCCGTACACTGTGTTGATGATGTCTCTACCGCCTTTGTTGGTTTTCCTGCTGTAATCTGAAGCAGTGTTAGACTGAATGTCCTGGTTTGGTGCCTCCGGAGATCTACGTATGGTTTTGTGGCAGGATCCTCCGGTTTGCGTGGAATCTTTGCTCCCTTGGGGAGGTGGATTGTGTTAGTGTTGTTCTTCACTGAGTTTTTCGGCCCCTTACTTTTGAAGGAGTCCTTTTAAAGGCATTCATTGATTCATCATCATCTACATAGTCGGACTCATGGGCTGACGAAGAGCAAGATGCCTCGCAGTCTTGCTCTTGATCGTCACCAAGAGAAGGGTCCTCTATGAAGGCCTCCTCGTCAACCTCAAGTTGATCGTGTGCTGCAAAACAGTTGCCGCTTGGAAACGGTTTGCTGCTGGTGGTCTTCTTGCTACCCGATCCACCCGAGAGGTCTTGTACCTCCAACTTGACTAAATCCCCCATGAGGGAAAGCCAATCTGTATATGTCGTGAGTTCGAGCCCCAGGTGATGTGTTACAGTAGAGAGAACCGTACCTTTAATCGCATCCAAGCAAGACTGTGCAGTCATCTCCAAATCAGGAGTAGCAAAGAGCTAACTAACGTACTGCTGCAGACTATGTATGATGCCTGCCCACTTCTTGTGCTTGAGCTTGTCAAGCTTGAGTCTAGCTTTAGCTGCAGCATGTGGATCAGCATATTGTTTGATCGAGAGATCCTCAAGTGTGGCTATTGGCGTAGCCTCCAGCCATTTGTTCAGGTCTATTCTTTTATAGCCTGACTGTACAACTTGGACTTCTAAGAAGCCTCTTACGGTGGGTTCCACATTGGTCCCTAGGACCGACGAATGAGTAACCGGGGTTGTCCCCAACACATCAAAGTAGGATTGCATTGAGTTGATCCAAGATTATATGTCATCCTTTCCATCATATTTAGACAGAATTTGTGTTGCCTTCCTGTCCACGTAGGGAAAGTTGCAGCTAGGACCAACGATTGCTGGGTCCAAATTCGGTTGCAACAGTTCCAGAACACCCTGCACTGCCACTTGCCACTGCAGCAGCAGCAGCATCAACAATAGGGTCTAGACCTGCTGCAAGTCCGGATATGTTGTTGACCACACTGAGAGAAGAAGAAGAAGAAGATACAGTTAGAGGGGCAAGAACGGACTGACACGCAACATTAAAAGCAGGGTAAGTAGACGGAAGGACACTTTGGGCCGGCTGCATGTTAGCAAACTGTTGCAGTTCTTCACCCTGAACCTCTTCACCTTGAACCCGACGCCAGGTACCTGTTGTTACACCTTAGTTCCTCCCACCCCTTTCAGCATCCCATTATACACTCAACTGCCAGCATTGATTGCCCTGTACCCGCCAGATCACTCTTTCTACCCTGCTCGCAGCTTCCTGTTCCTCTGGGTACCAATCTGCTCTGTAGCTGTCCTGTATTGCCCATTCAATCTGCTCCATACTATTGCATGTCCACCATTGCCAGCTGGTGAGGTGGGAAGGGGTCGGGAAAATCTGTTGTAGGTCGCAGCGGGATTTCTTGACCCACTGTAGTCCAATCCTTGAAGCAGATCCGGTAGTCTCTCCTGAATTCCTCCTGGTTGCACACCTGGGCAGGCTTTCCATCCCATCTAACACCTGCAATCCAGCCCCCCTTCTCACTGCCCAACCAGCCCCCAGAGACTTGATGAATTGCTCGTGTTATATCTTGTGATGAGTGAAACAAGTCAAAATGATCTTTAACCTTCTGCCACTGTACCATGAGTTCTCCTGAATATACTGCTTTATTGTCTCTGTTCCCTCTTCCCCATCTATGCGGACACCCTCGATGGTATATGTACAACGTTTTTTTCCAGAGGGCCCACATCACCGCCCTTCTCCCTAACCTGAACATGTTGTTTTCAAAAATATTGCCAATGGGGGAGGACCATGCTTCACATAATATGGCCCTCCAATCCCATGGCGAGTTAGACTCCGTGGGTAGTAGGGTCCAAATCCTGTCCCACCATCGCCACGTGAGAATTGCCCCCGGACACTGCATGAATATGTGTTCTATGGTTTCCAAGATTCTACGGGAAGGGAATGCAGTGTGGCAGGATTTACACCATGACAACGCCTGCCCCTTTTGTTCCAGTTGTGTACGCTCGATCAACCAATTATTTGTGGGCGGGCAGAAATGTTCAATCTGCCACTGCAGTGAGCCCATCTTCGCTGGCCTAGACCTTGTGGTGGTGAGCCATCGGATGGCGGAGTGCCTCCATTCCTACGTTCAAGTGAGACCTCCACTGAGCCTTCACCGTTTCTTTTATGTTCACCTTTGGTCGTAACAACCGGTATGTGGCCTTCACCGTTAATGTGTACAGTTTTCGGTTCTCTCCCATTCTAGATTTTCGCGGGGGGGCCCATTGCCATTCATCAGGGTCGAAGGGGACTTCTATCACAGGGGTCTTTGGCTGGTATGCTACCCACACATCTTTCTCCCGCAGCACCCGGATCCTATGCAGGTCCATGTTTCTCCACCATCTAATTGCCTCTGGGCTATATTGGGTGAGCACATTATCCTTGTCTATGTGGAAGAGGTTGACCAGCGTCTCATTTGTTCATACCTCTACCACATTGCCTACACTTTCCGGGTTCCCCGATGTGGCTACCCAAACTCCTTCAATTAGCTGCGGTCCTCTGTGCAGTATACACACCCAGTCCAGGCGAACCGCGAAGATAAGCAGGTCTAGATTTTCCTGGACCTTGTGGCAATGTTTTAATATCGTCTTTAATTGCGGCTCCGTTTTCCAGTCCCCCTTCTCTGTGTCCCGTATGTCCTTTATTCTGATCATTCCTCTTTTGACCCAGCTGCTGCATGGGGTGTCTGAGCTACGATATACCCTGCTGTTTCTGTCCGTAAGCCTCCTGTTCTCGAAAAGAGGCTGGCGCATCACCTCCTCCCACCTTATCGGCAGAGGCCTGTCAGGCAGCGGGAGTTGACGCCAAGCGGCCCAAGCCCTTAAGACCCGAACCCAACAGTCATCCCTGACCAAATCGGAGCGAGCTCCGTCTCGGGACGGGGCTCGGTCTTGTCGAGGGCGCCTTGGCACAGTCCAGAAACGGTCCTCCAACCAAGTTAGTGGGTTAACACCTTGCAGTGCTTGTGGGGCGAGACGCGCAATCTGTTCTAGTGCCAAGGCAGACCATGGGAAGTGTTGGGTGAAGGGCAATCTCCTCACCCATTGAACAATTAATGCTACAATCTGGGTATCCGGGTCCAGGATCCCCAGGCCCCCTTTGTCTTTGGGTTGGATTACCGATGCCTAGGCTACCCTGCCGATCACGTTCGGAAGCTCGTCGTTGCCTCTCCACAACAGGGCCGTTAGTTGTCTCTTTAGTGATCTGACGGCTTCCTTACTGAGGGACCAAATTGCAGATTTATACTGAAGGGCCACCAACAGTACATTGTTGATTGCCAGCGCCCTGCCCATAAGGGAGGTGTGCTGGTCTTTCCAGCGGGCCAATTTCTCTAGGGCGGTGTCGAGCGCATCGGTCCCGCACGGGGACCCTCCCGGCCGCGTCACACAGAATTTGGCAGGACTTGTCTCGGAGAGCGTTTACCGCTCCGGCCGAGTGCGCCAGCCGTACCTCTCGCGAGCCCCTACGACAGGACAGGGTCACGCGAGGCACCACATACCTACAGTTGTTGTTGCTGTGACCGCTGTTGAAGTTGCGGCTGCGTCTAACGGCTATTGCGGGCTGCTGTGCGGCTGTGGTTGGACTGTAAGAGGGGCTGTTGTTGCAGCATGGTAGAGTGGTGGCGAGGGGAGTTAGTGTTGCGAGTTAGGAGATCGTCAGGGGGTTGAGTTCGACAATCGAGTTCAGCAGTTGACTCCGGTTTGATCAAGCTGTCACGTTGGCTGCCATTGCGGGGCCCTCAGGCGATTCAAGATTACAAGGCCCTCTCCCGTGAGTATGAGAGCACCTCTCTTGTATCTGAGAGTCTAATCTATCTGCTCCTATCTTTCTTACTCTAAGTCTAGTCTAAGGTTACGAGAGGAAGGCGGCAGGCGGGATGACAACCCGTAGGTCCGCATCAAGACCTTGTGGGAGGGTCCCCGTGCGGGAACGATGCGCTCAACAACGGCTTAAGGATCCACTCATTATTTGATGCGGGCTTACCTAAAGTCGTTAACATAATTCCTAGTACTTTAATTGGGGCCGTTTCTGGAAGCCATTTAACCTGTGGCGACTCCGGGGGGCGCACCACTTGATGGTGGATCCACCATCCCAAGGTTTTGCTTCCCCAATTGACAGTTATGTCTGAGACCATTGTAAATCGGTCGAAGAGTAGCCTGATTTCTTCCATGTTTGCTACAGTGGCATCCATCATAAGGGTAAGGTCATCCGCAAACAATGAGCAGACGGGGATGGCATCATCCGGGATGGCTGAGATCTGCAACCTCCTCATGTCTTTGTTAGTGCGAAGGTTTGCTGCCAGCACCTCCATTACTATTATAAAGAGAAAAGGTGCCAAGGGGTCCCCTTGGCGGACCGACCGTTGCAGCGGGAAGGCTGGCGCAATCCTACCATTAACCTAGACTCTCGTGGTGGCATTATGATGGAGTATTCCAGTCCAGCGCCGGAAGACTGGTCCGATGTTCATTTTCTTCATACATTTGTCCAAAAATAGCCAATCCACATACTCTCTGCCCCTACCGTATTAAAAAACGAATTTTAGCTCCAGAAAGAACCTACAGACTACAACCGTTCAAAATGAAATAAACAAAGCACTGTAGAAAGATATAACATGGCACACGAGATACTCCATCCATTCACTCGTCGGGTGAGTAAGTAGTTCACACACTTCACACAAGATGAAGACTATGGAGGACGGAAGAAGAACCCAGAATACCCCAACAGGCAGTCAATTCCATGCACACACACATTGGCACCCTTGCGGCACGGCACTTACCTGAATGGTCGGGCTTTTGAGATGAAATGAAACTCACGGCACGACACTTACCTGAATGGTCGTGCTCTTGAGATGAAATGAAACTCACCCCCCTCTCACATAGTCCTCCTGACCTAATTAGCATCTTCTACACTAGTGTCCTATCATCTAGGAGGGTCAACATCTACCCCAAAGTACAACGCCGGATCCCCTGTCGATGTTGAGGATCAAAGTAGCAACTTGCAGTCTGTAGGTGCAGATATGGCTACCACCCTCAAGCTCACCGAACTTCAGGGAATCCCTAAAGTCGCTCCTTACCTTCCCTAAAGTTTAGATTCCAGTTGTAGGTGCCCTTCACTGTCACCTCTCTCCAATTGCATCACGAAGTCCCACCTTGTGTCTCGCCACCACAAATATGCACTCTAGCAACCTGGCCGGGTCTACTGTTGACCCTACACGACCCTACCAGGTGGGAGCAACTTCCCTTTCACCACGCTGCCCCACTTAACCCTAACTTCCTGCCCTTACCCTATGTGGTTAGCCCTTACCACTTAGTTTAGGGTTATGGCGGCAAAGTCAACTCTCGCCAGCAAGTAGAATCCGCTATGATACCAATGTTACGATCTTGGCCAATTTCGAAGTACACAATCATCAGAAAGTACAACGTCGTCCAATTGCAAAAAGAAATGAATGGATTTGAGAGGAGAGAGAGAGAAAGAAGAAGAAGAAGAAGAAGAAGAAGAAGAAGAAGAAGAAGAAGAAGAAGAAGAAGAAGAAGAAGAAGAAGAAAGAAATAAGAAGAAGATGACGTACTCCAGCATAGACCAATGACAATGCTCTTCTTCTTCGCCAACCACTCTCCTCCTCCTTATCTCCTCCCCTCTTATTCAAACACGAAAAAACAATAATAATGTTGAGTTGCGAGGCCACTGCATCTATGAGCCCCATAAGGCCCCATTTTTGCAGCCCGTCGGCCGCCCTAAGTGAAGGCAGGCTCGACGAGGCCCTCAGGGCCCTTTTCTGGCCACCACGCAACTCAAGGAAATTCAGGCAGTTGCGCAGCGCCAGTTGGTTGAGTGAACCCAGGCCCTGGGCCGCCTGTGTGAATGTATGTGAAGCAGGCCCTGGGCTGGATACGGGTACCGGGCCAAACACAACCCAAAGGCAATTGGGCACATGCAACCACCTCAGGCCCAAGGCCTATTCTCGTTGTGCTGGGCCTCAGGCTACCGGGGCCTATAGGAAGCTTCCAGGGACTGAACGCAGGCAAGCCACTTCGATATAGCAAAGGGCCTGCCTCCTCATTGGGGATTCGGGTGCTGGCTGCATGCTGCGCAAGCGCTGCTGCGCTATTTGCTGGCTGGTGCCTACGCTCTCACGAGCGAGCAGGGAAGGAGCACGCAGCCATAGTCGATCTGCGCTGCTGTAAGCTGGGTGAAGCGCAGGGTGGTCCTTGGGTGCTAGTGGCATCTGTGTGTTGGGGAACGAGGTTGTGAGTGTGGCGAGAGACATACCTGGTGCTGGAAGCGTGCGACATTGGTCGCCTTATGCTCGTACTTCGGGAATGCTGTTGACGTCATCTTTCGGCATCGTAGTGTCGGCTAGAGAGGATCTGCCACATGTAGTCTGGGCGTCGAGCGCCAGATAGGATATCAACTCTGGTTCTTCATTGGTGATGGATGGGAATATTTCAGCATTGTCAATTATGAACTCTTGGTGTGTTCTTCTTTGGTGAATCTCGTGATGCAATTCTGCTGTTGGTTCGAGGTCACGACTATCTGGACTCATATGTATGATGCTGTTTGATTGCTGAAGTTCGCTATTGCTCAACTTCCTTGCAATTTGGTATCGGAGCTGTGGTACGTTTGCGCTCATCCGGCGCTTGTCTTCTGCCTTATGCAGTACATACATGCGGTCTGCTGGGCGAGTTTGGCCGTAAGTGGTGTGTAGTGAGGAGGGTGGAGACAAGTATTAGGCGACCCAGGAGGTGAGGGGATCGCCTGGAAGGCTACGTGGGTTGTAATGTGGTCTGGACGGTGTGATGATAACTATCCAATGTGCGATTGATGCTGAGGTGGAACGGCGAGATAATGCTGGTTGTGCCGATGCAGTGACTGGTCATCACAATTGCCATTTGGTCATCTGGTGAGATTATCTCTGTGGTTGAGGGCAGCTATTTGAGGTACGTTGCTCTTAACCTTATCTACCCTCTCCGACACTTCTTACCGTGAGGTTGTGTGTTCCTTCTTGAGAGTCCTCTCATTGTGAGGTGTCGAGTGCGCTCGACCTTGAGAGTTGGCAATGTTCACGTGGAGCATCTGGGAGAAGATGGGCGGAGCTTTCTGAAGGGCCCTGGACGAAGCACTGGGTCACGGTCACCATGCCAACCCACAGGGAGTAGAGCACGCATGCCTTGCTGCTTGTCCTTTGTTCAGCTTGCTGCGCTGTTAGATGGGTACTGTTGGGCAGGTCAGTCCTTGAGGGAGACGAGACCGGGCGTCTTTAAATAAGCACCGGAAGGGGAACCATTGGCTGTGATCGTCGTCCGGCTACGACGTAAAAGAATTCCTGGAGTCACTTGGGGGCGGACGTTAAATTGCCTCTGGATCAGCCAATGGTTGTAAGGCTCGCTGCACGCGAGGATAAACCAGTGCAGGGCTGGCCAGCTCAACAGTTACTTGGGGCACAGGGGTGGGCTGGACACACACCTTTAGACACGTGACGCTCTCCAGATTGCTCAGGGACGCTGACGTCAAGTGATACTCAGGGGAACTAAGGGAGGGGTTGATTCCAGGTGATAAGTTCGAGAAAATTCCATGTTGTCCTATCCACACAAATGATTTTATTTTTATGTTTTGATTAGTTAGGTGTACAGCCATTGACATCTGACAGACAACATTAGTTAGAACTGTTTATTGTTCCTGGTGCTTCTGTTTGCGGACTAGTCAGACTAAAAATAGTTTCGTTTGTAGGAACCTGGACTTACTTGTTAGAACCTGAATGTATCTGCTCCGGAATAGTCACCAATTAATTATTTATTTATTTTAAATTGGTCTGTGCACCTCTGTTGCGGTAGGCATCTTGAGTGACCTAGTGTAGACGGTGCACAGTGCTGTAGCATATGAGCGACAGGGAGGACACACCACCAGACGACCGGATCTTGCGATCAGCTAGACGCCCGATAGCCCACGTGTCCTTAGGACTGGAGGGTGATAGGATTCTGTTCCGCCAGCTTAGGGAGAGGCAACAGCAGCAGAGGATAGCTAGAGCAGCCGAGGCCAGCAGGGCTTTCGCTAGCGAGGCCGCTGCTACAGCAGCCATGGCCACTTCCGCTATGGTCACTTGTGCGCAGCGGACTTCCCAGGCGAGCAGTTCAGGTATCGTCCGTTCAACGGTCACGCAGATCGTGAGTCAGTCCACTGGCGTTATGGCAAGCCAGGCAGTAGTGTTGAGCCCAGAGGATGTCGCCATCCAGCAGGAAGCCCTGCAGGAGGCACAGTTACAGCAGGCATTACGACAGATAAAAGCGGAGAAGGAAAACATGATTAGAAGAAGAGCCAGGATGTAGAGGAGAGGGGCAGACATAGAGGAGTTAGAGACGATGGACCTCACGAACATGGATGATGATGTGAGGGTAGTTAGGAGGCCCCTGCTAGGAGTAATAGAGATGCAGGAGCATCAGACTACCATCCTCTAGGATATCCAACAAAGCCTAGCCATTCTGGCAGGGCGCACTCAGGCGGTACCATCACCAGCCGGGCCTGGTGCCTGGCCCGTGCCATATCCTCCTTTTTCTGTCCCACCGGTGACAGGGGTATCCCCATATGTAGCCCCATCATCGGTTGCGATCGTTTCCCTAGGCATGCCGCTGTCAGGAGGGATATCAGCAGGGACTAGTTTGCAGGTTCCTGTTCAGACAGTGTTCACCCAAACTCCGTGCAGGTTGCAGTCACCACGCAGCCTGTGCAGCCGCAGGGCACACAACCTCAGCAGCTAGCACAACAGCCTGTATCACCGGGTCCACAACCCGGAGTGGTGCAGGGACCGGGACAACCACAGTGGGTTCCAAAGACGGCCATCGCCGCTCTGAAACCCTTCACAGGGGACAAGAGAGGCGAAGACCTCGACACGTGGTTGAGGGCAGTGTCGGTCTACTTCAGGTGTAAACTTACCTTGCCGCACGAAGAAGTGATTGTGGCTGCTTCCTACCTAGAGGGTAGTGCAGCAAGATGGTTGAGTGTTTTAGTGCAGCTCCAGGGGTATGGTCATGACTTCCACGCTTGGGCGGTCACCCAGAAATTGGAGGACTTCCTGAAGATGGTGGAGGACAGGTGGCACGATCCTCATGAGGCCCAAAGGGCCACTGATGCGATCCTGACACTGCACACGCGGCAGTTCAAGTCAGTAAGGGAAGCCACCGACGCTGTTGAGCGTCTGATCTGCGTCCCAAGGGTGCGCTATGACCCCCAGGTCTTACTTACCTCGTACCTGAGATGCTTCTCTTTGCCTCTCAGGAACCAGTTGGCAAGGGAGGCCAACATCAATATGCACAACTTCCCTTCGTTCAGCAAGATGGCCCTAGACCTCGAGGCTAAGATAGGGCATGGACAGACACTCACTACGGATGGGAGGAAGAAGACACTGCCTCCTAACTGGAAGGCGAAGGGTCGCTTAATGTTTGTCGATAATGATGGTTCCACTATCGAAGTAGACGAACACTTCCAGGAGGGAGTAGGTACAAAGGCGGGCAGCGTAGAAACTTCAGAGGGTGGAGTGGTCGCTGTCGTAGCTCAAAAAGGAAAGGCAACTGGTAGACGCTGTGGAGGTTTCCGGTCTAGGAGTCAAGTTGACCCCAATGCTCCTCCATGGGAGAAAGCGGGTCTTACACGTGTGGAGAGACCAATACTCACGACAGGTCTGTATTCATTGTGATCAATATGGCAACAGCCAATTCAAGTGCTGCAATAAAAAGGTGACAGAAAAGATCCCGCCTACGATGGAGAGGTGTTGGGATCCTCTCACGCCGTTGGCAGCAATGTCGCCAGTACTTCTGGCAATGCTCCGGGAAACACGTCGGGCCAGTAGGAATAGTAGCTGTTCCTGCTAGGGTCGAGGTGGTGGAGACACCCTCACCATCTCGAGAGATGGCCCAAGCTACTGACGCCAGCGTTGTCCCGCAAACACGTTCAAACCCATCGAGCCTCTGTTCGATGAATTTGTTTGAGTCCTTAGAGGAGCTAGAGGTGGAGTGGTCTAGATCAGACCCACTAGCTTCTTGGACGACTCTAGTCAAAGCCCCTAAGGGTGAGATGTTCGTCAGCGAGGTTGTCATTGGTGGCCGCAAGGCTGGGGCCTATTATGACACTTGCTCGACTAGGAAC
Organism: Chara braunii; assembly: GCA_003427395.1. Taxonomy (NCBI): domain Eukaryota; kingdom Viridiplantae; phylum Streptophyta; class Charophyceae; order Charales; family Characeae; genus Chara; species Chara braunii. Next base: position 620,691 of record BFEA01000690.1, on the reverse strand, counting down.
TTTATCAGTCCCGCGTGCGTTGAGAGGCTGCGTTTACAGGGGCAAGTCCAGCACCTGAGTCGACCTGTGGAGTCGACCTATGCCAACAAACAGCGCATGGTAGTCAATGACTACCTCCAGGATGTTGAGTGTTGTTTCCATACGCGGGAGGGTACTTGAGACATCGTGTCTCGTTCCTAGTGAGTAACGAGCTCCCAATGGATATGTTACTAGGTATGTAATACCTCTCTGTGGCACAGCCCCAGTTTGACTGGGACCGAAAAGTGGTCAAACACAATTTGCCAGGTGGAGGGACCGCCAGATTACATAAGTTCAAAGCTAGGAGTCTGATTGAGTCCTATGGGTGCATGTGTGCGGCCGTGTTTTACAATTACTATAAGCAAAATCAGGAGGAGGGTACGTATTTAGTCTATGTCTCTGCTGCAGGCGAGCCGGTGAAAATGCCGCCGGAGATAGAGGGAGTAGTTGCTAAGTACCCTGATCTATTTGAAGAGCCAACAGGGGTTGTTGAGAGGGAGGTCGTCCACGCGATAGAGATTATCCCAGGGTCTAGTATCCCGAAGGGTAGGATCTATCGGATGTCTCCAGGCGAGCTTGATGAGCTTCGCCGCCAACTCAAGGAACTCATAGAGAAGGGTTGGATCCGGCCGAGTGTCTCTCTTTATGGGTCTCCGTAACTATTTGTACCTAAGAAGAAGGAGGGTACACTTTGGATGTGCATTGACTATTGGGGCCTCAATGCCATCACTGTAAAGAATAGAGAGCCCCTACCGCGCATCGATGATCTGTTAGATAGAGTGCAAGGGTGTCGGTACTTCAGTAAGATAGATCTGAAGTCCGGGTACCATCAGATTGCAATCCGGCCCGAGGATCAACACAAAACCGCCTTTCAGACCAGGTACGGTCCGTACGAGTTTGTGGTGATGCCTTTCGGCCTTTGCAATGCTCCTGGGACCTTTCAACACACTATGAATCGGATATTCCATGACTACTTGGATAAGTTTGTCATCGTGTACCTCGATGACATACATATTTTTAGTAAGACTGTCGAGGAGCACGTTGCACATTTGGACAAAGTTCTCAGTCTCTTGTGACAACACAAGTTCAAGATCAACGGAGAGAAGTGCGAGTTTGGCCGCACCCGTGTCTTGTACTTGGGTCATGAGATCTCCGTGGAAGGTTTGAAGCTCGATGACGCGAAGGTGGCAAACATTCGTGATTGGCCATGTCCTCAGTCTGTGACTGAGATGAGATCTTTCTTTGGAATGACAGGCTACTATAGGACTTTCATTAAGAACTACAGCATAGTGGCTGCTCCTCTTACTGATTTGACCCGCCTTGACACCCCATGGGAGTGGACAGACGAGTGCGAGGCAACTTTCAGACATCTGAAGCATGTGTTGACGCACTACGAGGTCTTGAAACTTCCTGATCCTGACAAGCCGTTTATAGTCACCATGGATGCCAACCAATATGGCATTGGCGCCGTGCTCGCGCAGCAGGAGGGGCCAAAGTTGAGGCCTGTAAAGTACATGTCCAAGAAAATGTCGTCTCAAAAGTTGGCAAGTCTACCTATGAGAAGGAACTCTATGCGGTTTACAAGGCTCTGACCCATTGGAGACACTATCTTCTTGGGAGATTCTTCATCCTCAGGACTGATCATCAGACCCTGAGATGGATGAGAACCCAGCCTGTGCTTTCTGACGCACTCAAGCGTTGGATCGAAGTCATTGAGCAGTATGACTTTGACCCTCAGTATATGAAAGGGGAGTACAACAAGGTTGCGGATGCCTTGTCACGTAGACCTGATTTCTCAGGTGCGCTGATTACTGAGTTCGATTTGACGGACCATGTTACTCAGTCCTTGGTGGAAGCCTATCGCGAGGACCAGTTCATGTCTGAGATCATACGCAGACTTAAGGCAAAGGACAAGAAGACCTCTGCCGAGTTTGAGTTGGTCAATGGCTTGCTGTTCCTTGAGAAGGCAGGGAATAAACGATTGTGTGTTCCCAATAGCGAGTCTTTGCGTAGTTTGTTTTTAGGTGAGTGTCATGATGCCACCGGCCATTTTGGGTATAAAAAGACCGCAACCAACTTGCTGCAGTGGTTATGGCGGCCCACGATGATGCGAGATGCCCAGCTGTACGTTGAGACTTGTCAAATTTGTCAACGGGACAAGCCACGTACTCAGGCTCTTCTTGGGCTTCTGAAGCCCCTTCGGATTCCGGAACGGCCTGGTGAGAGTCTGTCCATGGATTTCATGGATACTCTGATCACTAGCAAGAGTGGGATGCGTCACATCTTTGTCATTGTGGATAAATTTAGTAAGTATGCTAGGTTAATAGCAATGCCGGAAACAGCAAAGACGGAGTACGTGATTAGAATGTTTAAAGAGAACTGGGTCAGGGATTTTGGCCTACCGAAATCCATAATCAGTGACAGGGATGTCCAATTTACCAGCGAACTGTGGAAGGCCGCTGCTGCAGAACAGGGAACTCAGTTGCAAATGACTTCTGGGAATCACCCAGAGGCCAACGGCCAGGCTGAGCAACTGACCCGCGCTGTACAACACCTGTTGAGGCATTACATCAAGCCCAACCAGGTGGACTGGGATGAGAAGTTTGCACTCATCGCCAGTCTGTATAACAATGCGGTACACAGCGCCACCGGGGTGAGCCCGAACAGTTTGCTACTGACTTTCAAGCCTAGACTACCCTTGGATTTTCTCCTTAATGAGAATCAGTCGACAGCTGCACCAGGTACCTTAGAATTTGCTTACCGCTATGAACAGAAGATGCAGCAGGCTGAAGAACAGATGCAGAAGGCGCAGGCTGCAATGATAGAGTCTGAAAATAGACACCGCCGACCTTCTACATTTCAAGTTGGGGATAGGGTCTGGGTTAAGTCTTCAGAACTGGGACAGGAGTACGGGATCTCCCGCAAACTCATGCCCCAATACTTTGGACGTTGGGAAGTCTTGGACATCGTCGGGATAGATCCGGATGGGCCATCTTATGTTATCCGGATCCTTGGTCATCTCCGTACTTACCCTATCTTTCACGCCTCCAAACTGGCACCTTTCAAAGAGACTGATCAATTCCCATCTCGTCGCTCAATGCTGCCCCCAACCATGGACGGAGAGGTGGACATTGATGACGTCGTGGATCACAGAGAGTTGCCGGTATCAAGACCAGCAGGCAGGGGACATCCTCCGAAACCGAAGCTGCAGTACCGTGTTTGGTTCCGGCATCACACTGATCCGAAGGAGGACCGCTGGTTCACCAGGGAAGAACTCATGCAGACCGCTCCTCAAGTTGCAACTCAATACGAAAGATCTCTGCAGAAGGGAAATCGCCCGATGGTTGAAGACTGAGCTTCTCAGAGGACTGTTGAAGCTAAGGAGGAGGGAATGCGAGGCCACTGCCTCTATGAGCCCCATACGGCCCCATTTTTGCAGCCCGTCGGCCGCCCTAAGTGAAGGCAGGCTCGACGAGGCCCTCAGGGCCCTTTTTTGGCCACCACGTAACTCACGGAAATTCAGGCAGTTGTGCAGCGCCAGTTAGTTGAGTGAACCCAGGCGCTGGGCCGTCTGTGTGAATGTATGTGAAGCAGACCCTGGGCTGGATACGGGTACTGGGCCAAACACAGGCCAAAGGCAGTTGGGCACATGCAACCACCTCAGGCCCAAGGCCTGTTCTCGTCGTGCTGGGCCTCAGGCTACCGAAGCCTACTGGAAGCTTCCTGGGACTGGACGCAGGCAGGCCACTTCGATATAGCAAAGGGTCTGCCTCCTCATTGGGGATTCGGGTGCTGGCTGCATGCTGCGCTATTTGCTGGCTGGCGCCTACGCTCTCACGAGCGAGCAGGGAAGGAGCATGCAGCCATAGCCGAGCTGCGCTGCTGTAAGCTGGGCATTGTTTCTAAGATGAATGGCTCGACTCTTTTGTTTGTTTATTCTGAGGGAGTAATTTCTGCTGAGAACAAAGCATGTTCCATAAGATTGGATGGCTTTGGACTCATGCCGCACACAGATGGATCAGAGAGAAACGAACCTGGCAGAGGACCAGATATGTTCCATAAGATTGGATGGTCTGACCCAATGCCTCGCACATGCTGGAACCCAAAGGTTATAATTTGGCTATATTGGTCAGACAGGGTCCCATAAGATTGGGTGGTCTAATTATAGCTTACCACAAATTTGAAGAAAGTATAACTAAGAGTATAACTGAAGGTAACCTGGGCCGACTGAATATTATTTCTAAGATGAATGGCTCAGTCGTACGCCCACCTTGGAGATTAAGTTCAGAAAAGTATATATAACTTGGATATTGAACAGGTCAGGGCGACTAAGCATTGTTCCTAAAATGAATGGCTTAGTCATCTTCCCAAAGGAAGAGAAAAGTACTTGTGCAACCTGTTCGTGTATACTTGATGGTTGAGTCAAGCATGTTCCATAAGATTGGATGACCTGACTTTACGCTCTATGTAAGTTGGGTATAAAGGGTTAAATCATTGAAAGACTACAAACTATTGTTTGCGAAGTTGACTTGGGGATGGTGAGGGTACTTATATTTGTGGTTTGGCCTGCATGTGACTGAGTGAGGCTACTACTTGATCTGTGTTTCAGTTTGATAGGTAGTTGCTTTAGTTGCTCGCCACGTGCTAGAGCCATAGGGATTAGTTTCGATTCCTACATTTTCTGAGCTAATTTTTTTTACTTAGATCAATTCTCGCATTTTCTGGGATCTTTTATTATACTTGGCTTTGTATAAATTTTGGTAAGCTACTTTCTCTACGGGAAGCGCTGCCGAAATTTCTGCAAATCCAATGAGTTAGTCGACTTTTGACTTTTTAAAGTTCAAATTGTCTAAAGTTCATGTATGACTTAGTGAAAATCTGGAAAGCGTCCTTTTCTAAAGGGAGTGCTGCCCAAATTTTTGCTAATTTAGGGAGTTAGACAAAATTGGACTTTGGAAAGTCAAAGACTAATTCTGTTTTCATATTCGGACTGATATAAATTCTGAAAAGACACTTTTCTTACGGGAAGCGCTGCCGAAATTTTTTTGATTTAGAGGAGATAGATTGTATTCTGACGGGTGACGATTCTGGCAATCCACCCTGAATAGGAAGGGGAGACTCTGCCATTGGTCTACCTTTGCTTTGGGCACTGGCTTAGAGATAGGCTTAGACCTAGTTGGCGGATGACTTGAGTAAGAATGTGCTATGGAGGTTCATCCCTCATATGCCGATGGTTTAGCTTGGGGATTGGTCTGTCTTGTGTTACAGGTCGTCTTGGTCGTTTGATTCGGGATTTGGACTAGTTTCAGCTTGATCCTATAAGGATCATTTTCTATTATCACTGATAACAAGTCGGTTACCGATTCGTAGGTTTACAATTCAACTCCAATTCGCTCCTGTCACTCAACTAAAAGGCTTTAACCTTGTGATTGAACTGTTTTGTTATATTTTCACCCGAAATTTATTGAATGGTTATCCAACAAAAGTACTGAGTATTTATTTAAGAGTTGCACGAGTAAGGCTTGTATGGCTAAAGCGAGGGGTATGAGCGCAGGGAATGGTTGAAGTTGACCCCGCGTAGTGCGTGGACTTTTGGTTGAATCCTTGATGTGATTGCAGGTGCGTTTGTGGTTCGGACTTTGGATGTGACTGCCTGCAATTACATACGTGTATGGCTAAGAGGAGCCTCACTGTGACTGTGAGAAGTGATCGTCCTATATAATTAACCCTTATATACTTATAAGTGCCCTGAGTATTTGAGAGGCCTACTGTAATTGAGCATAAGGGTTAACCAGGTTGTGTTTTGAGAGAAAATAGGGATTCCTTTTTTTTTTTTTGCTTTTTAGAGTTTGTATGATTGGACGTTGTAGTCCGTGGCGGCCGTCAAAGTCAAACCCCTTGACTTTTGCCCAGGCCTGGAGTAGGACTTACCCCCAGGGCCGCAAGAAACGACTGTCACCACAGGTATGGACATGTGTACCACCCGCTCTGCACAGAGTGCAGAAGAGGGTGTGTGGTCTTCAATCGCGCTTGGCGGTTGTCCGGCGTCGAGAGATTAACCCTCAAGGCGCGTGTCAGCCGACACTTGAGTGTCGAACGCGACCCTTGAGATTAACAGGGGCCGCGCGAGCATGGGTACTACATGGTACGCCATCATTGCGACTGCTTCGTACGCTTGCATTGTGAGTCGATATGAGTTAGCCCTGCGTCCGCGCGGTTTTATACTAAGTCTCGCGCGCAACGCCTATCCGATTTCCGCATTGAAAATTTATGGGTTGCCTACCGAGGGGCTATGAGAGTTGTCGCGTTGTTTGTGTTGTGTCGTTTCATGTGTGTGTGTGTTTTATTTTTGTGTTCGTAAAGTGGTGTGCGCGTGGTGTGTGGGATGCGTCCTAGTCGACCGACGTCGGGCCGCGCTTGGAACTTCAGCCGCCCAAGATGTCGGTTCGCGTGCGGGCCCGATAGGCGTATTACCGCACGTACCCCCTATGCTACAGCAAACGAGAAACGCCCTAGGCTGGTCCACCTCCGCCATTGCAACTGATTAGCTTTCGTATTGTGGACTGGTAGCTCGGTTGGGATACGCCCACCGAAGGGAGGTGACAACTCCCGTAAGGTGGAGGTAAGTTGTGCCTCGCGTAAGCCCTATCCTGTCGTAGGGGCTCGCGAGAGGTATGGCCGGCGCACTCGACCGGAGCGGCCTAAGGAAACTCCATTTGTGTGTTCGCGACGAGGTTGGTCCAACTCCTGCATGACGCGGCCGAGAGGGTCCCGTGCAGCCATGTGCGGTGCCGGATCGATGCGCTCGACACCGCAACTTGAAAAAAAAAAAAAAAACATATATTCCTCGATATATATTAAAAAAACAAAAACATTCACGAGCACTTCTTAGTGGCCCGGTGTGGGTTTTATGTGTGGTGAAACAAGATATGGATCCAAGTGCAACGAGAAGCCCCCCGCGTACCGTATTAAAGAAAAAAAAAAAAATAATATTCTCGACTATTTGCATCCAAAAAAATAAAATTAATGCCCACTTCTTAGCTGCCGGAGTGCGGGTTTTGTGTATGCTGAAGCATGAAGTGCAAGGAAGATGAGCATTAGCGAACTTCAGCAATCAAACCATATCATACATATGAGCCCAGATAGTCTTCACCTCGAACCACAGCAGACTTGCATAACGAGATACACCAAATAAGAACACACCAAGAGTTCAAAATTGACAATGATGAAGTAGTCCCATCATCRTCAACTACGAACCAGAGTTGATATCCTATTGGCGCTCGGCGCCCAGACTACATGTGGAAGGTCTTATCTAGCCTATACTACGAAGCAGAAGGATGACATCAACAGCGTTCCCGAAGTACGAGCATATGGCGACCAATGTCGCACGCTTCAGCACCAGGTATGTCTCTCGTAACACTCACAACCCCGATCCACACCGCACATATGCCACTAGCACCCAAGGACCACCCTGCGCTTCACCTAGCATACAGCAGCGCAACTTGGCTATGGTTGCGTGCTCCCTCCTACTCACCCGTGAGAGTGTGAGTGCCAGCCAGCCAGCCAGCGGATTGCGCAGCAGCGCTCACGCAACATGCAGCCAGCACCCGAATGCCGAATGAGGAGGCAGGCCCTCCCCTATATCGAAGTGGCCTGCCTGCGTCCAGTCCAGGAAGCTTCCGGTAGGCCCCGGTAGGCACAGGCCCAGTAACGAAGAGAGCAGGCCTTGGGCCTGAAGTGGTTGCATGCGCCCAACTGCTTTCGGCCTGTGTTTGGCCTGGTACCCGTATCCAGCCCAGGGCCTGCTTCACATTCATTTACACAGGCGGCCCAGGGCCTGGATTCATTCAACCGACTGGCGCAACGCAACTGTCTGAATTTCCCCGATGTGGGGTACCCTGAAGAATGAGGCCCAAAGGGCCTGTCGTGCCTGCCTTCACTTAGGGAGGCCGACCTTCTTGCAGATAGGGCCCCGTAGGGGCTAAGCGGGCGTAGCCTCGCATTCCCTCCATATCTTCGTTAGTCCTCTGCGAAGATCAATCTGTAGCCATCTGGTGCTTTCCTTTCAGTACATCCTTCTCATAGCGGGCAACGATTTAAGGAGCGGTCTGCATCAGTTCCTCCCGAGTAAACCAGCGGTCCTCCTTCGGATCTGTATGATGTCTGAAAGTGACTCGGAACTGCAGCTTTGGCTTTGGAGGACGTCCCCTTCCTGGAGGCTTCTGAACAGGCATCTCCCTGTGGCCAACGATATCATCGATGTTGACTTCTCCGTCCATGGTTGGCGGCAGCATGGATCGACGAGAGGGAAACTGATCAGTTTCCTTGGATGCAGCGAGCTTAGAGGCGTGAAAGACTGGGTAAGTTCTGAGATGACCAGGGATACGGATGACATATGACGGACCATCAGGATCTGTCCCTACTACGTCTAAAACTTCCCAAGGTCCAAAGTACTGAGGCATGAGTTTGCAGGATATCCCGAACTCCTGTCCCAGTTCTGAAGATTTGACCCAGACTCTGTCCCCAACCTGAAATGTAGAAGGGCGGCGGTGTCTATTCTCAGACTCTATCATTGCTGCATGTGCCTTCTGCATGTGTTTTACAGCCTCCTGCATATTCTGTTCATATCTATAGGCGAACTCCAGAGTGCCCGGTGTAGCAGTTGGCCGGTTGTCTGGAAGTAGGAAGTCTAAGGGCAGTCTAGGCTTGAATGTTAGTTGTAGACTGTTAGGACTCGTCCCGGTAGCACTGTGGACAACGTTGTTATATAGACTGGCGACTAGAGCAAGCTTTTCGTCCTAGTCTACCTGATTGGGCTTGATGTAGTGCCTCAACAGGTATTGCACAGCGCGGTTCATTTGTTCAGCCTGGCCATTTGCTTCTGGATGATTACCAGAAGTCATCTGCAGTTGAGTTCCTTGTTCAGCTGCAGCGGCCTTCCATAATTCACTCGTGAACCTGACGTCCCTGTCACTAACTATAGACTTCGGCAGTCCAAAGTCTCTAACCCAGTTTTCTTTAAATAGCCTGATCACGTACTCGGTCTTCGCTGTTTCTGGCATAGCTATTAATCTAGCAAACTTACTAAACCTATCCACGATGACAAAGATCTGTCTCATCCCACTCTTGCTGGTGACCAGCGTATCCATGAAGTCCATGGATAAACTTTCACCCGGCCTTTCCGGAATCGGAAGGGGCTTGAGCAGCCCAAGAGGAGCCTGAGTACGGGGCTTGTCTCTTTGGCATACTTGACAAGTTTCCGCTTACAACTGTGCATCTTTTATTATCGTGGGCCACCAGAACCGCTGCAGCAAGTTGGCTGCGGTCTTCTTGTACCCAAAATCGCCGGTGGCATCATGACACTCGCCTAAAAACAAACTACGCAAAGACTCGCTATTTGGAACACACAAGCGTTTATTCCCTGCCTTCTTTAGGAACAACAATCCATTGACCAACTCAAACTCGGCGGAGGTCTTYTTATCCTTCGCCTCAAGTCTGCGTATGATCTCAGACATAAACTGGTCCTGACGATAGGCTTCCACCAAAGACTGAATAACATCGTCCGTCAGATCGAACTCGGTAATCAGCGCACCTGAGAAGTCAGGTCTGCGCGACAAGGCATCAACAACCTTGTTGTACTCCCCTTCGAGATAGTGATGGTCAAAGTCATATTGCTCAATGACTTCGATCCAACGCTTGAGAGCGTCAGAGAGTACCGGTTGTGTTCTCATCCATCTTAGGGTCTGATGATCCGTCCGGAGGATGAAGAACTGCCCAAGGAGGTAGTGTCTCCAATGGGTGAGAGCCTTGTACACCGCATAGAGTTTCTTCTCATAAGTGGACTTAGCCAACTTCTGAGACGACATTTTCTTGGACATGTACTCTACTGGCCTCAACTTTGGCCCCTCCTGCTGCGCAAGCACAGCGCCAATGCCATATTGGCTGGCATCCGTTGTAACTATAAACGGCTTGTCTGGATCAGGAAGTTTCAAGACTTCATAGTGCGTCAATGCATGCTTCAGATGTCTGAAAGCAGCCTCGCACTTATCTGTCCACTCCCAAGGGGAGTCAAGGCGGGTCAGATCAGTCAAAGGAGCGGCCACTATGCTGTAGTTCTTAACGAAAGTCCTATAGTAGCCTATCATTCCTAAGAAAGATCTCATCTCAGTCACAGACTGAGGACGTGGCCAATCATGAATGCTGGCCACCTTCGCGTCATCGGGCTTCAACTCTTCCGCGGAGATCTCATGACCCAACAAGATACGGGTACGGCCAAACTCGCATTTCTCACCGTTGATCTTGAACTTGTGCTGTCGCAGGAGACCGAGGACTTTGTCCAAGTCTGCAACATGTTCCTCGACAGTCTTACTAAAAATAAGTATGTCATCGAGGTACACGATGACAAACTTATCCAAGTAGTCATGGAATATCCGATTCATAGCAAGCTGAAAGGTGCCAGGAGCATTGCAAAGGCCGAAAGGCATCACCACAAACTCGTACAGACCGTACCTGGTCTGAAAAGCGGTTTTGTGTTGATCCTCGGGCGGTATGGCAATCTGATGGTACCCGGACTTCAGATCTATCTTGTTGAAGTACCGACACCCTTGCACTCTATCTAGCAGATCGTCGATGCGCGGTAGGGGCTCTCTGTTCTTGACAGTGATGGCATTGAGGCCCCTATAGTCAATGCACATCCTAAGGGTTCCCTCCTTCTTCTTAGGCACAAATAAAACAGGAGACCCATAAGGAGAGACACTCG
>BFEA01000690.1:551716-568186 GCA_003427395.1 Chara braunii | reverse complement strand
GACATTTGGATCCAGACTCGACATTGGGATTCAGACATTTGACGAGGGATTATTTGGGGACTGTACTGAAGACTTGTGTTGACGACATTCCCATCTTCCCCTCTTGTTGCATACTAGTGAATACTTCACCAAATATGGGCAGAACCAAAGATCAACCGATATAGGATGAGCATGTATACAGCGGAAGTCTGAGAGATGAACTGACTCACATAGACTGAACTCACCTAAACATCACTCAACACACAAGCAATCGTGAGATGAAGGGGGGTCTGAAGACCATACATGGACGATGCTTCAGCCCCCGTACAATCATACACAGATGAATGGTGGGAGGAGAGACGATGGAGGTGGGAGATATGGACAGCGCCAGATGTCACCGAGATAGAATCTAGAAGGTCACCGATATGGTAGCCCAAAATGTCACCGAACAAAATCAGAATGTCGTGGAGTCACCAATGTCGGAGGTACAAATGTAGCCAATGTCCGATCTGTGATGCCGCCTGGTATCAATCCCAACTATCTCCAATGTCCCGAATCCCTTAAGTATCACATCCTCCTACCACCGAAGTCCAATCATGGATCTCTATCCAACTCGTATCAAAAGTCTCCAGCCTAAAGAAGAAGAAGAAGAAGAAGAAAAAGAAGAAGAAGAAGAAGAAGTCTGAAGGAGAAGAAGACTGAGAGGGGTAGAGGTAGTAGAAGAAGTCCCGGGAGGGGCAGAGCATCGGCGGAGCTGGCGAGTAGCCCAGGCCCTACCTGTAACTGAAGGTGGCTCCTTGCTGCTGCTGGAGGTAGCTGCGCCGCTGGACCTATGGCGCTCATGGTGGCAGTCAGGTAAGTCTCCTCCACGCTCCTCTCTACTGCAGTGCGCTAACTTAGCGCTGCAGTTCCCAGTGTTGTGCTGAACCCAGAATAGCGCAGCCCTGTTGCTCCACAGTGCCACTTCCCGAAAGATGCCCGAAAAGGCCGTTGGACCAGCCTAAGTACCGGCCGGCGGTCGGTCGGCCTCAATGCTGCCTCAGCGCGCCATGATCTGAATCATCAAGATTGATGATTCAGATCAGACCAGTGGGCGGCAGCCTCAAGGGCGCCTCCAGGCCCAACGGTAATGTCGTTTGGGCCTATACCTGGTCTGCTGCAGGAAAACCAACCAGTGGCCTCAATGCGGCCTACCGGGAGAAAGGTCCGGCCTTTGGCTGGGCCGGCCTAAGTACCCCTTAGTCTAGTGGTCGGGTCCGAAAGGGACCCGTGTGGCATCAGTATGTAACACACTCCCCCCCTTAGAAGACCGAGCTACCTGCGAGGGCGAAGTTGTTTGTCCGATACCTAGGTGGGTCGGGTGGGACGAACTTTGTCCTTGGCAAGTCTCCGGTTCTCATAGTCGGAGAAGATGAGTAGTGCAGATGCCTGTAAGTCTGCGTGGGAGATCCAACGTGTGTCATCATGGGCACATTGCTTGAATGTGACTTGGTATTGCATTGGCTTGTTGCCATACTTGCGATGTGTGCTGATACGGTCAACTTCCTAATGCCCGTCCATAGAGGGCGGATCTTGCGATCGTTGGCCCGGAAACTCATCCTCGAAAGGTGGCGTATACACGGCCACCTTTGACGCATGGAAAACCGGGTGCACGTGGAGGTGAGGTGGGATGGCAATCACAAAGGAAGGGCCAGTAGGGTTGTCACCTGCTGCAGAAGTTACCTTCCATGGTCCAAACCATTTCGGGAGGAGTTTGTGCGAGACGTCTTGCTCCTGCGCGAATTCCTCAGCGAGGACCCGGACAAGGTCTCCCTCGTGGAAAGGACACGGGAGTCAGCGTCGGTTAGCTTGCTGCTGCATGCGGATTTGAGCCTTTTGCATGTTCGCTCGGGCTTTGATCAGCAAGTCCCGGTACTTCCGAACGGAAGCGGGAGAGCAAGCGACGTCGATGTCGGCGGCCCATGGTAAAAGAAGATCGACAAAGACTCGGGCTTTCTCTCCACCGTGATGCAACTCGAATGGAGTGATGCAGATTGCCAGGTGCACTGAAGTGTTATAGACAAACTCGATGACGGGAAGCCGGTCAACCCAATCTTTCTGGTCGGGACGGATGAGTGTACGTAACATCATTTGAGCGGTCGGATGCGCTCGTTCCAACCGTCCATCCGTATGCGGGTGTCGTGCGGAACTCGGCTTCATAGTTGAACCAGACTCCGTCATGAGGGAAGTCCAAAAGGCTGACATGAAGCGAGTGTCTTTGTCGCTCACAATGTCTTCCGGAACACCGTGGCAGGCAATCCAGTCGGTGTGCAAGAGTCGTGTGAGCTCGGGGGCTGTAGCACGGTACTTGCATGAAAGAAAACGAGTGTACTTGCTCAAACGGTCAACAACCATGAGGATGCTGTCATGACCGAGGCGATCGCGGGGAAACGAGCCTGTAACATCCATACCAATGGAGAGGTGCGGTGCCCGAGGGATTGGCATCGGTTTCAGTTCGCCATAAGGGACCTGAGATCTACCTTTGTTACGATGGCAAACTGCATATGACTCAATGTACCTCGTGACGTCGTGAAGAACGTTGGGCCAGTGAAAACGCTGGCGGAGGCGGTGTCGGAGGGCGCGGTGTCCCAGACCTCCACTGCATACCAGACGTCCGCTGACTCGCCGCTGTGTATGGGATGCCCGCCCGCATACCTTCGGTGCAAACCCGGTACCAACCATAGGGTCATGCAGAATCGATAGGCCTCGTTACTGGGCTTCCTAGTGGTACCGCTCAGGCTCGGCGGCGTGCCCTTCAGCAGGCCAGCCTGTAGTCGAAGTGATCATCGGGTTTGCCCAGAGGAGCGACGAAAAAGGGGGGTAGCGCAGTCTACTTAGCCGCGCGTCTGCCCCGATGGTTGTGTTCTGGAGTAGGTGCAGAGGGGGAGAAAAGTAAAGTAAAAAAAAAAAAAAAAAAAAAGAAGAGAGGAAAAACAGGAAAACGAGAAAAGTCGCATGTCGGATCAGCGCCCCAAAATAGTTCGCCGTTTCCGCCGTGAGCGAATTAGTGGTCTCAAGTTGTAGTGTCGCTGTGAACTTTCCTTTTCCTTTGTTTCGAATTTACTTTTATCTTTGTCATTATTGCTACAACTATTATTACTATTACTATTATTATGTTATTAAGTTGTCCTGAGAGTTCCCTCTCTTTTCGTCGCCCCAAGAAGGGGACTGACAGTTCGATTGTGAAATATGGCTGCAGGGAGACAATTTAGGCTGGTTCGGCCTTCCGAGCTCTGCCTACTGTGAGCATCCGCTAAGTATCGTGCTGTGGGACCCCAAAATGGGAGCACCCACGGCCACTTTGGTAGGAGGCTTATCACCTCCCGCGGAAGATCATAAGCCCTCTCCTTACCATCGGACACGGGTACCCATAAGGGGTAGTTCGATGACCCTCTTTTGAAGAGGAGAGACGCGACCATCCGTAGTCCGTTATGGGACATTATGATGAACCTGCTGTCATCTCATACAGGAGGTGAAGAGACCGGTGACTGATAGTGGAGTGAGCCTCTTGTGTTACGATCGATGAGATTCAACTTCTTGTTTTCTCTTCTATTTAATTATGTTATTTCATTTCATTTTATATTTCCATCGATCTGGAAATGTTTAGGGGTTTCGTTTAGAACGTGGATATTCCTGCACATTGCAACCCAGAAGAAGGAAGGGGGGCTGCCCTCTGGACACTAGAACATGAGTGACCTTGCTACGCCGAGTACTGGTGAGCTAAAGAGGGAGGGCTAGGCGGCGTGGCGAGTGTGTGGGGGGTCGTCTGTGTGCGCATGTTCTGAGTATTCGGCCGTCGCTGTTTCGGAGCCGGCAGCCTGGTACCGTACGGTCTATTCAAAAAGGGAAAAGACCCGACCATGGTGCATAGCAGCGGGTTATAGGGCTATAGGCCAAGATGCCTCCAGTTCCTTTGGAGATGGGAGCGAATGTCTGGAGACGGGCCAACTGTGATCGCCATCTTGGACTACAGCCATTGCAAGCGGGAGGCAAGGCTGAAGATAAATGTTGAAGGGGGTAAAGAGGAAGAAATGAGGGCAAACCGATGGTTACAAGCGGCCATTACGGAAGCCAGGGACCGTGTGGAGAGGAGGTGCAGGAGGGATGGGGTCACAGATGAAGTGAAAGTGACTGTTTCTTACCTGGAGGCAGAGACTTCGACGCACATAGTAGAGTGGGAGCAGAGGCACCTGGACCGCGACTCGGAGGCAGAGAGTGAGCCGAGCGACATGAACGCGGAGACCTAGTCCTGGCACGGGTTGGACCAGTGGCGGAGGGACCACCAACTGGCTGAGCTAGTAGAGAGCGGTGCGGAGGCCTGCTCGCGACGACAGAGGGACCAGGATCCTGTTGAGGCCGGCGTGCGTCGAAGGGGAGATCTGTAGCACTGAGCGGTTACTTGTGGGCGGCTGGAACCAGGGTCCTCGCGGAACGCAAATGCGCAGGGCAGAGTGGGGAGAGGTCAGAGCGAGAGTGGAGTGTATGGGTGAGAGATTGTGTGATTGCGGATGATGGTGGACGGCTGACCACGACTCAATCATCTCTCTCTCCTTTTGAGGTGATGACTAGTTGTAAGTGCACGGGCTGTGTATGAAACCCGGCCCGTAGTAGTTGAGAAGCGCTAGCAAGAAACGAGTTTGCTCATCGTTGTTGACGTCATCCTCCTTCTCGAGCCATGATATTGCATAGCACTATGTGTGGCAGTGAGCAGCGCTGATGGCCTGCTGGTTGCAGCTGTGAGAGCGTAGGATGAGAGTGCCACACATACTCGGGGAAAGCCCAACTGAAGAGGGGAGAGGCTTTGAGGATTCATATGAAAGGGGGAGTCAGGCGCGTGATATTACCGTTTCTCCCGTGATTATGTAGGGGCTTCTCCGGGAGCGGAACCACCGATCTCGCAGCCGGATCAACCAGCGCAGGGTACTGAGAACGGTGCAAAACAAGACGTCACCGAGAAGAGTCGTGATAAGAACCCTTGACTGAAGTCAACTTCATACAAGATAGAACTGTGAGAGTTCCCACAGGAGAGATGCGTAGGGGGCGGACAGGCTCTACTCCAATCTTGTTGGCGTCTTTATCCATGGGAAGGAACTAGCTACGCTTTCTGACTCAGCTATGGAACTGTGAGAGTGTGCAGAGAGCCTTGGGGTACTGAGCTTCTTTGATCTTGACTCTCGGATTCGAGGCGGGATGGACACTGAGATCAAAGGCAGAAGGTTGGTCGTCGAAGTTGATCTTCATGAGACTTTGCGAAAAAACGTGCATGTATCGTTCCTGTGGACCTCGCCGACTGCTGGCAAAGAGCGAAGCAAGACCGTAACAGGAGGGATCTCTGATGCGACTGCTGATGGGACCTTGGTAGATGCGGTCTCGCTTGACGAGGTACTAGTGGTGGGGATCATCTCCAAAGGATGAGGTTTCACGTAGGTTTTGCATGAGGTAAGGCTAGTGATTGACATTAGGTCCTTACGTCCCAATTACTCCTCTCTTACCTGCGTCACGCTTCACGCGCTCGTCTCGTCCTCACCAGTGGGTGGATGATCGTGGGGAAATGCTAGCGGTACGCGTGGAAGTGAGGGTCAGATCTCGCTTGGGATATGCGCGTGAGGCGTGGATACTCGTAACAACGGATGTGGTTGGGATTTTGTCTTATGTGTGAGGTGAAGACTAAGAGGGGTGTATCTCATTGCTAGGAGCAGGGAATAATACTGTCACGTCTCTTACTTACGACGACTGGCAGACATTGGCTACCTTGAGTGAGGAGGAAATGATCCAACACGACAGTAACATCGTTAACTGAAAGAAAATGATGAAGTCACAGTTACGAAGTATCAACAAAATGTATGGTTATTCGAAATCAGATGGCGTGGCAGATCCTGCTATTTTGAGGAAACCTTGAACTCGAATGTGAAACCTGGGCAACTGCCTGAAGCAACTTACTGCTCAGTTAGACAGATGAGAGTCAAAGCTCTATTCCCAACCTCCTCTCTCCTTACTCCTCACCTTCCTGTCTCATTTTTCATTCATGTGCAATGATCTTATCTGGTTCAAAGCTTGGATGGTAATTATCAAGTGGCATCCTATACCCCCTTTGGAACTAGCGAAAACGACCGAAGGGTCGACAGTTGTCTGAGCTGTGAGAACTGAAAAAGATATGATTGTGGTTGATGACTTCTCCTAGACTCGTATACTGTAACTGTTTGTCGGATGGGAGGGGGAGGAAAGGCCGTGCCCTAAGAGAAGTTGTCTACTCGCCTGTGTGTCTAGGCGGGGATTAATCTTATTGCTAATAATAGTTGTGGACCTGAGTAGCAATTGATAGTGACAACCATAATCTCATGACGGGTAAGGAGGGAACATCGCTGCTCGACGGCCTCGTCGATAAACGTAGGAAGTGAGGCCCGGTCCATTGTACACTTGGTCAAGTTAACAGACAACTTTGTGCAACTACCCCCCCCACCTTAGCGCAGCAGAAGCTCGTGCTAAGTGCTAACACAGGGGATGGTCGCATTGCACCTTTGACCTCATTTGGGCTGAAAATCGGGCGAGCTGGTACAGAGCAGTCGAGGTAAACTACCATCCTTATGCTCTGCGAGTGAAGTCTCGCCTGAAAGGTAACTTGCCTAGAAGCCTCTGCCGGACTGAGCCGGCCCCCAAGATGGCTGAGCTGCCTTCATGGCTTGGACGACATACTATGTCTGATCGCATGACCTTCTCAAATCCGTAAATACGATTCGAATAATAGTCCTCTGTTATGAGTTGTTGGCACCAACCGGCTGAGAAGGGCAAAGGTTACAAACATAGTCAGAAAGTCTAATTCACCCGTTTGAAGAGTTTTTGTAACGCTGGTGATGGGTAAGCTTGTGGCTGTGCAAAATTTAAGACGGCAAGACCCTTACGAGTGTTTGAAGCAACGGTATGTGTGATCACAACAGTGCGAGACAGTAAAGAGTTCGCATATGTAGCGACAGTGCAGGCTGAGGACCGTATAAATGTACAGACTCATGAGGTCATACAAGTTTGTCGGCTTGGTGACTGGTATGGGTGAGCGCAGCCTTGTCAGTCCGCAAGCAGGCTCTGATTCGGTTGTGTGAACTTGCAAGTTCACACAACCCACGGGTCTAGGCTACCAATCAAAATTTCCAGGTTTCGAGTAATCAAGATGCTTTCCCGGAGACCCGAGGCTGAGTAATAAGCCGCAGGGGGAGAAAGGGACAGTTGAGGAGAATACTTTATTTAATTGTTAAGTTCTTGCTTGATAGGGGACTAGTGTTGGTAGTGACAAATGCTTCAGGCGTGGGCTAGCAGTTTACTAATCAGACAGAGACGATGAAGAAGTGTTTATCCACCTTGTGGCGTTGTAGACAAAGCCTGAGACTATGATGTAAAATTCCAGTATATTCTAGTGACTCCTTCGATGTTGGAGGGCTTTACAACTGAAGACGGCCTGTGATGAGTGTTGTGGATCCGACTCGCAACCGGGAGTACACTGTAAATTCGTACCATTGATTCTTCCCTGTCTGTTTTACAGGCTAACCAGAATTTCTAGAAACAAAGTTACAAAAATAACTGCTATAGAGTTCAACTGAAGCGGAACCCCTTTTCATGGGATTGGGCGTCGGGCTGTGAAATTATATCTTACTGACAAAGCAAAAGACTCAGCCCCGACTCTGAATTTTTCGGATATGTATCAACAAAAGGGAATTGGAACCTAAGTCCTTGGTAATTATGTGAACTAGCTTCCTTAAGATTGAAGGTTGGTAGATGCAGTTGCTTGGGGCGTTAGTAGTGAGCATAGCCGGCCCGGAGAACGCTTGGTCACCCTTGTATAAGTCCAGGCTACGTCTCTGATCGTGCTACATTCCCTTCAACGCCCTTTCAGAACCAGAACCCCAAAGGACAGGAACAGAGTAATGAAAAAAGAGGAGATACTAGTGGTGAAGTGTGGGATCCGAAAGGACAAAAATGAAGGATGGGAAGCAAGTGCATGCAGAGACATGGAATTATACAGGCAGCTACAGAGGGAATAGGCGGTCTGGATGGTTAGAGGAGAGAAATATATAGAGTATGTGCTCTACTTTTATGGCCACGACGGTAAGTTACACAACACTGGCTCACTGCTAGAAGCGGCAAAGCAGGCCAACGCGAAGCTCAGATGAGCGCAAAGACCCAAGTTCTCTCTCTCTAAACAACTCCTCTAACTCCCCAGTTTGCAAGTGCCATCTAGTGATTTGCATTTTTCTCAACGATCCGCAGTTAAGTGACCAGTGTTCAAAGACTTGTTGTCGCAGCACCATTCAATTTGCGTTCAATCAGCATTCAATCAGCTCTCAATCTGTATTCAATTAATATTCAGTCGTCTGGTTTACCCGAAACTTTAGACAAAATCCAATCAACATACAGTCGTTGTCAGCTGCCTCAGAGATCAGTATCAGTGGGATAGCACTCTTAGCGGAAGACACCGAGTTCGGTTCCAACATCCACTTCGGCACATGAGTACAATTCAATCATTCTCAGTCTAGGAGACTGTTCTGGCCGGTCTCAACAGGATAGCCTCTAACGATGCCTTCAAGTACCAGCACATCAGCGCTATGAGCACTTCGATTCATTCTGGGTCACATCAGCTAGGTACCTTGAGGAGAGGGAAAGGGAGCTTGATGAAAATGGTACCAAACTGATCCGCAGTTCTGGGCCGAAGCTCTACACCGACCACCCCAAGCCTCCAGTACCTTTCATTCTCACAGATGGCTCTAATTGGGGAGACTTGGTTGATTTAACCAAAAGGTACATTTCCCCTGCAGAGATTGACTACGAGGAGGTTACTGAGTCATGCGAGTTTGAGCATCTCAAACGAGGGGTCTTCTCACGGCCGTATCTTCCTACTTCATGGGAGGAGTTTTGTGCTATGGTTGACTTCCGTGTCATGGGACTTGGCTGGAAATGCTCGAAACTAGCAGGTTTCAGGTGGCTCTACATCCAGAGACCACAATCTCAGAGAGTACGGAGACATGGCTCGAAGCACAGGAAACGCACAGTAAAATGAGAGATTGAGAGCGTGATTCAGAGGGATGAGTGAGGACTCGAGACAAGTGTTGGCCATGCTCTCTTCTTGTGTGCTTCCTAAGATTATTATGAGTTCTCATTCTTCCCCCATTACCTCGTCATTTCTCGAGTCAGTCAGTTTTTCTTCTTTGCATTGTGTTGCTTGATGATTGTATTCTCTGATGATTTTGTCGCAGTTCTCAAAATTTGTAAATCGACAAACTTGATGCACGGATGACATATTAGAATTTTATGATTATTAATTGCATGATTCTTTGTTGTTCCGAACCTATTCAATCAAAGGTTACTAAGACCGGAGTCCGGCGTAGACCGTAACTGAAGGGTCTCGCTCGAAGTCGGGCGCACACAACGGGAAGGGATATTATTTTATGCATTAATTTAATTTTTTGCATTTAATAAACGACAAAATCCTACGTGACAGCCCGTTGGTCTTTTCAGTCTTCTAGAGGGCTCGACCGGAAAAATGTGCGACAGCGGGCCAATGTGCGGGTCACGCCCAGGTCTGCCGAAAGTCGTGCGTCGTGGAATTCACCGAGGAGGTGAGTCCATAAGATGCAATCTTGGGGCACCACTAACAAGTCCTTTCCTCTCGTGTGGAGGAGTAAGAACCCGTCGGAGATACGATAGTGACCAGCCGGCGGGTGATCCGATGAAAGCTCCGCGTAGAGCGTGGAGTACGTCGGGTCGGACTTGTAGCCGTTGACGAGGTGCTGCTGCAGATCGTCGTCGAGCTGGAACGTCGTAGTCACTAGGGCACAGAAATTGGGCCGTCGTGAGAGGGTGTCTGCTGCTCGGTTGGCGGGACCGGGGATGTGGCATGGGTCAAAGTCAAACTGGTCGATGTAATACATCCATCGACCGATCGTGCTAGTGAACGTGCCCTGCGTTTTGTAATAGATCAACGGATTGTTGTCCATGTTCCACTTAAAACGCCGACGACCGAGAGAAAAGTGGTGCCACCGTTTGAGGACGGTGACAAACGCGAGTAACTCTTTTTTCCTAGCGTCATCGAGGGAGTTGACGAGAGGCACCTTTTGGGAGAAGTTCTTAACCGGGTGCCAACCGTCCGGAAAGCATTGTTCTAACACCGCACCAATACCGTATCCGGAAGCGTCCGTAGTCACTTGGGTGGGTAGGGTGGGATCATAGATACGGAGGGCCGGCACGTCTTGCATCGCTGCCTTCAACGTATTAAACGCGCCACGAGCTGCTTCGTCGAACTCGAATGGTACCTTCGGGGACTGAAGTCTCAACAAAGGAGCTGCCACTTTGGAGTAAGACTCGACGAAGCGCTGATAGTATCCATCCAAACCCATAAAAGAGCGTACGCCTGTAGTGCAACGGGGTTCCGACCAATCCACGATGGTTTGGATCTTGTCCGCTAAGAGACGAATGCCTTTTGACGTCACATAGTGGCCCAAGTACTCAAGCTCTTGTTTGGCAAATTCGCACTTGTCGCGGTTTGCTTTGTACTTGGCTGCTCGCAAACGATCCAAAACTGCACAAAGGTGTACGAGGAGCTCGTCAAGCGTCCGACTATAGACTAAGATATCATCGAGGTAGATGCGGACGGTACGATCGAGCAAGTCTCGGAACTCTGTTGTCATGGCTGCTTGGAAGGTTGTCGGGGCATTGGTGAGTCCAAATGGCATCACGACCCACTCAAAATGCCCATACCGCGTTTTGAAGGCAGTCTTGTACCGGTCTTGAGGCTGAATTTCGATCTGGTGGTAACCCGACTTCAAGTCCAACTTCAAGAAGTACGTCGCGCCGCCCAACCACTCAAGGAGATCATCGATCCGAGGGAGAGGGCCGGCGTTCTTTACGATTTGTGCGTTAAGTTTTCTAAAGTCGATGCACAACCGTAGGTCCTTGTTCTTCTTCCGGATGAAGAGAACCGGTGCACCGTATGGCGAACAACTGGGGTGAATCCAGCCTTTGTGGAGAAGGTCGTCGAGTTGTGCGCGAAGCACCTCTAGTTCCTCTTTGCTCATGCGGTAAATGAATCCACGCGGAGGGACGACACCTGCCTTGAGAGTAATCCCGTGACATATGGGCCGATCCGGAACCGTTCCGGTGGTAACCTCGAAGACGTCTCCATATCCATCTAAGAGGTGAGTAATGCATGGGTCCGGCGGTGACGCGGCTGGTCCGTCCGTCGAGGGGAGGGCATGTAGGAAAACAACGTCCATCTCCTCCACGTCATTCCGAGCTATGGCGTCACGAATCCTCGCGACGGAAACCACGTGACAAGAAATCAAACTGTGAGGAGTCGCGACCGTACACGGGACTAACACTCCGTTCCGATCACGGATGTGAACGGTTTGGTTATGAAAGTTGATCGAATGGTCGGCACTACGCAACCAAGACATGCCTAGAATCATGTCGAACTTGTTGTCGAGGATGTCGAAAGACACCGGCTCACACACAAGGGGCGCAAAGTACACGGGAACACCGTTGACGCATCCGTCAATTGACTTTTGCGTGTGGCCATCCGCAAGTGTGACTTGCGTAGGTTGCGTCTTCCTTCGAACGAGGGGGCCGAGGCCTGCGCATGCCATAAAGGCTTGGCTCATAAAGTTACGAGATGCTCCGAAATCAATCAAGGCACTGTAGGTGGCCTTTCCGATTTGAATGCGGATATAGAGCAAAGGAGCGTCGGTCTCAACGTACCTTTGGGTGGTGTACTCGCGGTCAATCTTCGCAAGATAGCAGCGGAGATCGACAACCGCTACTCCGTGGTCCGTCAACGGAGCTGGTACTGCAGCGTGCAAGTAGGAGCGTAGATTTGCCATCAAGGCGTTACAATGCAACTTTGGCAAGGATCCGGTCGAGGATAGAGGCATCCAAGAGAAGTTCTCTCTCGTGAGCGGGTCGAGGTCCTCAAGCCTTGACAACGCCGTCGAGTCCTCAAAAATAAGTGGCGAACTAACCAGTTATCTTGCCGACGGTGTACAAGCTACGCATACGCTATCTAAGTGCACGTGGCTAGGCCGGTCCAATGGTGGCACCAGCTGGGCGGCATAATCCTAGCATGCTCCCCAGTGGTGATATCGGTTGTTAGCCAGGCAACCGGCTCCGGCGAAGTGCGCAACTCAGTTCCCTGAGTTAGCTGGACGGGGTACCTTTGCCTTGCCCTTGTCCGGGCATTGTGCAGTAGTGTGGTTTACACTGTTGCACCAAAAACAATACCCATACCGTTGTCGAAGTTCAAAAACTTCCTTGGTGATGTTGTATGTCGTCCATGGTTGCTGCCCAGTCTCCGTCGTTGTCGTCCCTTGTGTCGCCTTGTTCTTCCGAATCCTTTTAGGACGCTTCGGCAGAAGCGCTGCGATAACTCTTCCATCTCTTGAGGTCGCTGCTGTAGCATGGAGATCAGGTGATTCGTCAGCGATCACCGGATTGTTATGTGCCGACCGTTGGTAGCCTTGCTTAGCCACATATTGCGGTTGGGACTGCCTTTCGTTGGCGGCCTTGTCGTCCGTTTGGATGACCAGGTTCGCACGGTCAAGGCTGGCCTTGAATGAGGCATAGTCGTACTCGTTACCTAGCGCCGACCGCAGTCCTCCACAAGATCGCGAAAAGAATTCGGATCGCAGGTTTGGGAAACTTAAGTTGAAACCGGGAGTGGTTACTATCTTCTGCCACTTGATCGTCCAGTCTCGTGTTGACATGTTCCCTTGCGAGCTGGAGTAGACCTCGTTCATGGCCGCCTTCACTACGTTTTAGACCATGAATCGAGTGTGCCACATTTTCTCGAGCTGCTCCCACGTGATACGCGCGTGCAGGTCGGCGATGGTGCTTCCCAGATTGGCCGCCAGATGGTTCATGAATGATTGTGCTCCTCCAATGAGTTGGAGGTAGAGTGTTGTCATCATCAGGTAATCTGGCACGTGGTGGCAGACTGCTTCGGTGATGAAGGCATGAAGGCTTGCCACCATGCCAAAGTGTCTATTCTGTTGTAATCATCAAACTTCCCAATGTTGAAACGTGGCATCTTGTATGCCTTCGCGGCAGCTTCCGGTCGTGATTGCAGTTTGGTGATGTCCGTCTTGATGGCGGCCCCACCGTGTTGCTAATCGTGGCCGGACTGGTAAAGTCACCCAGGTCACCGATGATGGTGACAACATGGTCGATGCGCTCTCCGAGCTGCTTCGCTATGTCCGTCGTGCAGCCTGGTGCTGTTGAGGGCTTAGCCTCGATGCTGTTGATGCGTGTGATAGTGGATGCCAACAGTTGTTGCTGTTGTTGCTGATGGTGTGCTGGTGCGCGGATGGCGGCTGTCAAAGTTGCAGATTCTCTCTACTGAGTCTGTCGCAGCTGCCGTCCAATTTGCGCGTGCACAATCTGCATCGTATTGTTCCACAATACCGCCCTCATCATACACAACATTAAGTTAGCCAGGTTACTCCTCTCTGCCTCCGCCAGTGTTGGATCCACCCGCTTGTCCGTAGGCACAAAGATCATGCCTTGGAGTAGTGCTGTCCACTAACTCTCATTCTGAATCAACGATTCAGTGCTGGCGGCGTTCCGCTTGTCTCGAGCCGTTGCGTCAGCCTCAACAGTCCGCTGAGCTTAAGCTGCCGCCTCTTGGGCAAGCCGCCGACGTTCTGCTTCTGCTGCCTCTTGCTGTGCCTTTGTTGTGGCGACGGCATCTGTGAATGCCTGCACTCGCTGAAGGTAAGCTGCCAAAGTCCCGTGGTCCCCTTGGACCGGACAGGCGGGGTGGACCCCTGTGGTGACCGGTACTGCAGCTTCTGCCTTGGTACTAGATGCCGCTGGAGTCGTTCTCCTGCTGAGTCGTTGTTGCTGATACTTAGGCCGTGGAGGTAGCATAGAGTGGCTACGAACTGCGAGCCTGGCACTACATCGTGGCAGTGCCCTGGTGTCCTGTTCCGTCGACATCAGCACTGCTGATGTGGTACTTGGAGACCTCAGTGGTCGCACAGGACGGGGAGGGTAGGGAGGGTGGGAACAGGGGTAGAACAGAACAAACGCAATCAACATACAGTACCCTGTCCCAATGTGGACTGGACTCCTAATCAAAGAGAAAAGAAAAAAAAGTGAACTTCCTTCCCCCCCCCGCCGAACAATTTAATTACGAAAATGATAAATAAATAATAAGGAATAATGAATAATAACTAATCATCAATCAATAAAATGTGAGGGTTGAGCCCTCAGTGGGGGCCTTGCCGACATTCCCATATTCTGGGCTAAGGACCCCAGCAAGCCTCGTGCCCGCTCTAAGCGAAGGCGGGCCAGAATATCCACAAGAGGCCTTCCATTCAACATTTCACGAAGTGCGTATCAAACAGTTGCTGCACGCCAGTTGGTTGGAGTGCATCGTGAGCCCAGACTTCCTGTAGAGGCAGTTAAGCCTAGGGCCTCAGTTGGTTGAGCCCTGGGCACCAGTCTGGGAGGCTGACACATCACACATTGGACGCTGACCTTCGGAAAAGCAGCATTGTGTCGTAGGGGCCGGGCGAACCAATGGGAAACCGGAACGGGGTTTGAATCTGTACAATGACCCTGACATAAGGGGCGCAACTGCATTACCTGGGCCCCACCTGTGATTGGGCCTGGGCCCAGACGCAGGCTCGAGGGAGGCCGCCCACACACAACAAGGCATATAGGCAGAATGTGCGAGTGGGCAGGCATCTTGGCCAATGCAGGCATTGCGGGCACGGTGCTGCATTGTAGCGCGGGTGCTTGCGCTATGCTCTGGCTGAGAGAAAGTTGGCTGGCGCTAAGCGGTAGGGCGCAGCTGGGGTGCAAGGCGCTGGCAGCCATAGCCGGGCTGCAAGAAGGCGCAAAAGGAGGTGAGGGCGAAGGTGGTCTGCGGAAGGAAGAGACGATGAGTGGGAGTCATGGAAGAGAAGAGGCAAGCGAGTGAGTACTTACCCGGTGTGCGAGAGGGGGTCGGCATTGGTGTTGACGTCAAGCACACTGGTCTTCAAGTCGTCCTGGTTGCATCATGCTGTAGTTGTAGGGATAGGCTGTACAGTAGATACGGCGCCCGACGTTATTCAAAGTGAGAGCTACATTGAGTTCTGATGATGGTGTGGCCCTTCGGGCTTGGACATTGACTCTTGATTCTGCTGTGTCGTTCTCAATGGATGGTTTCTTGGTTCCAATGTGCTATCTGCTCTCTGCTTGACTACATGGACTTCAGGGTGATTTGCAATTTGGATTTCTGTACTTCGTTCACACTCATGTTCCTTGCAATTTGGTATCGGAGCTGGTTCGATTCGCCGCTTACCTTGTGTGTTGGCGACATACAGACTTGGTGCGTTGACGAGGCTTCTTCGCAGTAGGTGTTTGTGATGTCAGGCAAAATAGCGCGCGACCCGGGTAGAGGGGTGCGCGCTGGAAGGGTATACAACTTGGGACATTGTGGTGACAGCGGAATGTATGTATGGTGATGAGAGCATGTTGATGTGGCATTTGGCTGAGGTGGCACTGCATTGCGTTGTGGGTGGTACCGAGGCTATGACCGGTGTCGGGACTGGTGAGTCTCGAATAACTTCCCATCACTCTAGACACTGAACATGGACGAACTGTGCACAACAGACAAATCTGGAGTTAGGTGGCAGGAGAGAGAAAAGACAAAGGATAAGGCCACAGGAGGGAGTAATGTCCTGGAGTGAAAACCACAGGAGGAGAAAACCAGCAACGGCACGAGAATAAGCGCAGGAGCAGGGGCATATAAGATGTAGCATGAGGCCGGGAGGGCCGTTGGAATGCAATAAAGACTAAGGCCAAAGGGCCCTTCAACCAGCAAATGCAGCACGACAGTGATAAAAGAATGAGGAAGTCAAGAGATGGATGACCCCGGGGCCNAATAAAGACTAAGGCCAAAGGGCCCTTCAACCAGCAAATGCAGCACGACAGTGATAAAAGAATGAGGAAGTCAAGAGATGGATGACCCCGGGGCCGTGGGAAGCTAGAGAATGAGGGGCCAACGTGGGGGCCACTTACGGGAGCCTCGGAGCGGAGGCCCACGACCAAAGAAATCGGCGCGCACAAGGCGCAAGAAAAGATAAGGGAGAGGGGTCACCATGGGGCGGCAAAACGCCCAAGGGACGTGAGACACCTCGGGGAAAGGCACCCGGGGCCATGTGGGACTAAGTAAAAATAATGGCATCCGGGGCGAAATGTGTCGGGGACCACCCACGGGACTAAGTGTCGGGAACCGCCGGCGGGACTAAGTGTTGGGGACCACCGGCGGGACTAAGTGTCGGGGACCACCGGTGGGACTAAGTATCGGGGACCACCGGCGGGACTAAGTGCCGGCGACCACTGACGGGACAAGTGGCGGGGACATGTGAAAGTCCCAAGAAGAAACGGCGGCACCTCATGAGGGAAAATAATAAAGGCAAGGTGCACCGT
>BFEA01000690.1:525244-538772 GCA_003427395.1 Chara braunii | reverse complement strand
ATCTCATGTTGGTTACTTGTGATTTGAGCTACTCAAACTCTTGTTTTTCACTCGCATACTAGTAGGTAGTGCTCCGATTCTTCTATGGATGATGTTATGTTGGTTACTTGTGATTTGGGCTACTCAAACTCTTGCTTTTCACTCATATACTACTAGGTAGTGCTCCGATTCTTCTATGGATGATCTCATGTTGGTTGCTTGTGATTTGGGCTACTCAAACTCTTGTTCGTCACTCACGTGTTAGTAGGAAATCCTCCGATTCTTCCATGGATGATCTCTTGCTCAAATCTTGTGAGATAGCCAAGTGCAACTCTTGGTTTTCACTCATATACTAGTAGGTAGTGCTCGTTCTTCTATGGATGATCTCATGTTGGTTACTTGTGATTTGAACTACTCAAACTCTTGTTTTTCACTCACATACTAAAAGGTAGTGCCCTGATTCTTCTATGGATGATGTTATGTTGGTTACTTGTGATTTGGGTTGCTCAAGTTCTTGCTTTTCACTCATACACTAGTAGGTAGTGCACTACAACTTCAATGGATGATCTTTGATGCAATCTTGGTGATCTAGCCTACTCACACTCTTGCTTTTCACTCACACACTAGTAGGTAGTGCACCACAACTTCCATGGATGATCTTTGATGCAATCTTGGTGATCTAGCCTACTCACAGTCTTGCTTTTCACCCACACACTAGTAGGTGGTTCACCGCTACTTCCATGGATGATCTTTAATGCAATCTTGGTGATCTAGCCTACTCGAGTTATTGCTTTTCACTCATACACTAGTAGGTAGTGCACCGCAACTTCCATGAATAATCTTTGATGCAATCTTGGTGATCTAGCCTACTCACACTCATGCTTTTCACTCACACACTGGTAGGTAGTGCACCGCTACTTTTATGGATGATCTTTGATGCTATCTTGGTGATCTAGCCTACTCACACTATCACTTTTCACTCACACACTAGTAGGTAGTGCACCACAACTTCCATGGATGATCTTTGATGCAATCTTGGTGATCTAGCCTACTCACGCTCTTGCTTTTCACTCACACACTTGTAGGTAGTGCACCGCTTCTTCCATGGATGGTCTTTGATGCAATCTTGGTGATCTAGCCCACTCAAGTTCATGCCTTTCACTCACACACTAGTAGGAAGTGCACCGCTTCTTTCATGGATTACCTTTGGTTCAACCTCGGTGATCTAGCCTACTTAGGCTCTTGCTTCCACTGAAATTAGTAGTAGGATGTGCTCTAATTCTTCCGTAAATGGATCTTTGCTCAAATCTTTGTGTTTGATTTTGTTAGACTTTCGCCTTCACTCACACGATACTAGGTGATGTTCCGCTTCTTACTTAAATGATCTCTCCTCTATGTGCATGTGTTTTCTACTAGATCTCGCTTCTCATTGTCAAGTTCATTCTTGATGTGATGTTCTGCATCTTACTTAGTTCATCTCTTCTGTATGTGCATGTGCTTTCCACTAGATATAGCTTCTTATTCTCAAGTTCATGCTTGATGTGATGTTCCGGATCTTACTTAGATGATCTCTTCCTCTATGTGCATGTGCTTTCCACTAGATCTAGCTTCTCATTGTCAAGTTCATGTGTGTTGTGATGTTCCGGATCTTGCTTAGTTTTTCTCTCCTCTATGTGGATGTGCTTTCCACTAGTTCTAGCTACCCATTGTCATGTTCATGTATGTTGTGATGTTTCGGTTCTTGCTTAGTTGATCTCTCCTCTATGTGCATGTGCTTTCCACTAGTTCTAGCTTCCCATTGTCATGTTCATGTATGTTGTGATGTTCCGGTTCTTACTTAGTTGATCTCTCTCCTATGTGCATGTGCTTTTCACTATTTATAGCTTCTCATTGTCAAAGTTCATAAATGTTGTGATGCTCCGGTTCCTACTTGGTTGATCTCTCTCCTATGTGCATGTGCTTTCCGTTAGTTCTAGCTTCTCATTGTCAAAGTTCATGTATGTTGTGATGTTCCGGTTCCTACTTGGTTGATTTCTTCTCTATGTGCATATGTTTTTAACTAATTGTTAAGTTTATTTTGTGTTGTGATGTTCCGGTTCCTACTTAGTTGATCTTTCATCCATGTGCATGTGCATTTCGCTAGTCTCAGTTTCTCATTGGCAAGTTCATGTGTGTTATAGTATTCGGTTCATACTTACTTGATCTTTTWCTMTCCTCTYYTCTCTCTCTCTCTCTCTCTCTCTCTCTCTCTCTCTCTCTCTCTCTCTCTCTCTCTCTCTCTCTCTCYTCCWCYGCTYTTTCTCTCCYCCTTCACCTTGCCCCYCTTTCTCYCTTCCCCTCACTYSGCATATGACTAACYCTTCTCCCCTCACTTGTTACAATCCCAGGGTGCGAACAGTAAAAGGGGGATCAAACCTCACTTGGTGGAGAGAGAGGGCAAGGGTAGGGTAGCCGGTCCCTTGCGCCACCAAGAAGGCAAAAAAAAAGGACGTTGGAAAAGTGGAAAAGGACGAGATGCGGAGAAAGTATAAGTTAAAACGAGGTCAGTTTGACTTAACCATTTCCCCGACTGCATGACTATGAGAGGAGGATGGGCAAATTGAGCAAAGAAAAGGGAACAAAGAACAGCCAAAGAGTTTTGAAAAGATAGGCATATGGGAAGGGCTATGTGTTGACCCCCAACGGGGGATTGTATGGATTTTTGCTTTGTATGGGATTGTGCAGGTAAGTGAAGGCTAAGGATGCCTTGAGCGGGATAGGGTCGGGAGGAACCGGGCATCAAAATGAAAAGGGAAGAGGGACGAAGGGGGTTACGAGACCCTTAGCATAAAGCCAACCCATGAGAGTGACCTTTGCGCTTGAGATTTGGAGT
Organism: Chara braunii; assembly: GCA_003427395.1. Classification (NCBI taxonomy): domain Eukaryota; kingdom Viridiplantae; phylum Streptophyta; class Charophyceae; order Charales; family Characeae; genus Chara; species Chara braunii. The sequence continues at coordinate 535,921 of BFEA01000690.1, read as the reverse complement.
GTGAATGAGGAAAGGGCGTGCAATCTTGCCAAGGAAAATGTGAAGTTATGTGTGCATGCATGTAAAGGCCCCGGAAAGACTAAGGGGCCTGCTTCAATAATTTGAGTGTGAATTAAGAGACCCGAGGGGTGCATAGAGGCGAGGGGGAGGACGGCTTCGCCACACCTTGATGGCGGCGTAGGAACACAAGGTTTAGGGAAATGATGCGCGGCCTAAAGATGACGCTTAGTCTGCGCACAAAAGAAGAAAACTCTAAAAAAACCCCTGGACTACCTGCGTATTGGAAGGAGCAATTGCTTGAGAACACGACAAAGAATCAAAAAAAAATCAGCGCTCCGAAATGACCAGCGAGACTACCACCCGGCGTGAGGGCTGAGCTACATCCCCAATGTCAAAGCTCTCTCGTGCGATGGCCCACCCCCATCCATCTCAAAGCACTAGGTGGGGGTGACCCTGGGACGAACGACCCGCGCCCTGAGCATGAGCATGGGCGGGACGAGCGAACTAGGACCCGCAGTGGGGTCGACTAAGGCTCGAAAGTCTACCGGGGTTTGGCCCTACAAAAATGGTGGAGGTGACGGGCAAGGGTTAAATTGACCCTTGCGATTCCAAAGGGGGCGCCCGACGCATTGACGTGTACACAACCCAAGATAAGGAAAATGGACTTGTGTTTGCTCTTTCCCTTGTGAGAAATCAGCTTTGAGAGTGGCTGGGCGCATGGCATGGCCAGACGTGGAGGTATAACATGCATGCTATGCACTTGATCAGCCGTTTCCTTGTGGAATGGCTCTAGCCCTCCTTCATCCGGTGCCGGTGTTCGCCAGTCCGGGGAAGCCTTGGGCAAGTCGCAGGTCGACCCTTCCTCTTCGTATGAAAGAAGAACTCCGGTTACCTGGCAGGCAGTTGGTGCTTCGGCTTAGGCCGGGTGCCAATGAAAATCCCGCGGCGGAGTGATCCGACCGGACGGGTGCCCTTCTATCTTCTTCTTTGAGCCCTGTGGGCTCATGCACTTTGCACCTTTTTTTTTAAATGCTTGAAGGAACAGACATGAACACAACGGATCATCAAGAAGGAATAATCCCGCCCTATGAAAGGACAGACAAGTGAAGAGAAAGGGAATGAACGGAGTTGCTGGACTCCAAGGAAAACTAGCTCACCTTTGAAGACTCTCACGAGAAGGAACCAACCAGTATATATGAAAATAGAGGGAGTGACACTCATTGTCCTGAGAAAAAAATGTGAGTTATGGGTAGGAAGCGCTGGGAGCACCAACGGAAAGGCACTTGTATTCTATGTGTCCCACTTGGGACTTGTGTTTGCATGATGGGATTTGAGCGTCCTGCCTTTCGGAAGGAAAGGATGGGTTTGCACCGGCCGGTGCGAGTTGCGAAACGTCGCTCTCTTTTTGTAGGCTGCTGTGTGTTCGTGTGTGGAGGTGAGGCCACCGAGCTGTCGGACGGGAGTTTGTCACGCCGGTTGATTAGTAGCATTCTCGTTCGAGCGGTGACGAACTTTGCTCGATGATCTGTCGGGCGGGGTGCGAAACGTCTCCTCAGGCGGGGCTTAGCCTGTTGGCTGACGGGTGGAGTACCACTGCATGCGGACAAAGACAGAGCCTCGGAGACGATTAGTAGTTTCTCGTAGCATGGTTTGGGAAAGGCTGATTCTTGTCGGACCGATGGAAGAGAATGCCCGGACGACGGACTTTTATCCCTGTATTTAGGCACACGGGGTAACCCTCGGTGTCGGTATGGATGTGCAAGCGCGACAAGACGGGATGGGGTATTCTGGGCACAAGGAAAGGGCTAACACCTTGCCGGAGCTTGGGTACCACGCTCGCGACGGTTGAGTTGTACTTGAGGTATGGGATAAAACTCTAACGATAGTACCAGCGGAGAGACCATATTGGGGATGGCCGGTGAGGAGATGACCGGCCCGTATGTGAGATTGCCTGATTTTTTTTTGTTCCCCCTTTGTAAAGATTGATTGAGTTTGGACTGTTGGACGGAACATATTTCTAAGTCTATCCCCCCCCCCCCATCTAAGTCCACACGAGTGAGAGATGATTGGAAGGAAGGACGATATAGGTCAACTGGAATGGAACCAAGAGAAATAATATGGGGGAATGGATGACCGACCGAGGATATCATGGGAAGCAGGTACTTAGGAATGGGGAGGTAAATTAGGGAGACCTTGATGAGGGGTCTGAAATAATTCTCATCTAGGACGAGGGTTGACCTTGACCGGAAGGACCGTTTGGTACTCTCTTATGAAAACAAGGGTGGGGAGTTGGAAACAAGATGGCGCGATGGTTGTCTTCCCCGATCTATACCAGCGGCCCGAAAATGCCAGTAGATGTAAAGGATGGGGTGTCGGTCGTCCTCCCGGAAGATGGGACGTGGACGCACCTTGAACCAGCATATCAAACCGTAATGCTGGAAGGGGAGGACGCGTTTCTGTGGATAAAGACGGTGTAGGCTAATGTCAGTTTGACGAGGTTGTCGCCGAGCTTAATGGATCTGGAGTTCCGAGGGACAGTGGAAGCCCGAGGGTGGGTCTACTTGTCGCAAGACGGGAAGAATGTTATGGTCATAGAGTTGGCACTCGGGAATACGCCGGGCGAATTGTTTAGGAAGGCAGAAGCGGAGGTTGTGTGGGCTGCGTGTCAGCGGAGGGAAATGGAAATGGAAAGGGTAGACGTGCGGGTGGAGCTTGGGGATAGAGGAAGTATGAGGCGACCTGTCAGAACCATGCGATGTGTGCTACCTCCCTTCCTTGTTGATGCGGTTTTCGGAACCCGAAGCAGACTAGTACGGATATGCCAGTCCATGACGAACCTCGGACTATACCAGTGCGCTAGGCAAGACTTCTTTCGGTTGTCAGTAGAAACGGGGCCGTTTGAGGGGAACTGGGCGAACGAGTTGACTGAGATACTAAACTGCCTTAGCGTAGACGATGTTTTTGTCTCTGGCTCCATGCATTGGGGGATAGTCTATACAAATGTGGCAATAGGGGAGAAATTTCTGGAAGGGGTGAAAGAGTTGTTTATAACGAAGAAGATGACTTCAGCGATGAGGACGAGGATGATGAGATAGAGGACTGGGACTTCTAAGGAGGGTGACTTGACCTAGGGGAAACGGGTGGTCTGGTATTGTGCAGGAAGGGGAAAGATGACTAGAGAGGAAGGGATGATGGAATACACCTTCAAAGGACGGGAACCAAGGCGACTCAGAGGAGGAATAGAAATGCCTATACTAGCAGGAAACGAGTGGAGGGGGATCGACTGGGTCGGGTTTGAGGTTGCCCGGGAATTATCATATGTGTGGATAGAACGGATTTGGAACCCAATAAGGGAAGAGGAAGGTTGGGACGATATAGCAGAAGGCAAAGTGGAATCATTCGGGACGATTGTCCTTTCCGAAGATGAGTGGCACCTATTTTGCACTACGTTAGCAATGGGACAGGATCCAATGTGACTTCTGGGGGATGCAGAGGCGCGAACCCGAAAAGAAGGCAAAAGGTTTGCCAACGAGGGGTGGGACGAAGTTAGTATTAGAGTGGTGATGGGAGGATGGAGGAAACTCAGGCCTCCCTGCCTGCGCACAACCGCGTGGGTGCCCGAGTTCATGGCCGACTGGTTCGGGGGTTTCGAGCACATAGCAGATGTGGCCGACTCCATGAGGGAAGCACACATAGAATGTGCCTGGCTGACCGAGGAATTATGTAGGATCTCCTTAAAATATGGGCCCTTCTACGGCGATAAAGCCAGTGAAGTCATCATTGTCCTGAGGATAGGCAAGTACGACCGCCTAGAGGTAGATGTGGAAGCTTGGGACACCATAGTTAGCCGGGAGGCGGCGGCCGTGCCATCCTACGTGGACGATGTCTTTACGCTGTTTGAGGTACTGTGGTTCGATTAAAGGGACCCAAAAATCGAACACTGCAGGGAGGTCAGAGTATGGACGGTGCAGGTGAATTAGGATGTAGCGCAAGAAAAGGGGGCATGTACATTAGTTAGTAGGGGATGCGAGGGGGTCGAAACAAGGGGAGGTAGCAACACCAAAAAGGGGAAGAAAATTTGTACGTGTATGGGGCAGGGATAGGAGCAAGAACCAGTGTACGATAGTTAGGGAGTGTTGAAAGACTAAAGCACGAAAGACATGGAATCTCGGTGGGTGCAGCAATCGGACTAAGGAAGCAGGAAATGAGACATTGCCAGATGACCCGGCGAATGACATTCTGGGAGGATAGGCCTCGCGGGATCCTACCACCAGGAGCATCAGGGGGGAGGGTCGAAATAAGCCTGCCAGCAAGAAACGTGGTAAGTAACCCGGTAATGGACTGGGTGGGGGTAGAATTGGTGGAAGACACGGTGTACCTAGTAGTAGAGCTGGAATGACGTGCGAGAGGAGAGTTCGGGGGCATAAATTTGGACCTCCCAGGGCACGTGCATGCGACGGGATCCTTACACCTGTCGGAAGAAGGATGGCGGACCTTTGGGATTGCTTTGGCTTCGGGGGATGACCCCGTGCGAATGTTCGAAGGAGCATGGCAAATAACCTGGCGGGAGGGGTTGGAGTTCGCGGATCCAGAACGAGATGACGTAACGGTTGAGGTAAAAGTCGCCGCAGCAGGGGTCTTTGAGTTGCCAAGTGAGGTCGTACGAATGAGTCTACCACCCTTTCTGCTAAGACGAATGGGAGGCGTAGAGCGAGTGGACCAAGCGGTAGCTACCATAACTAGGCTAGATTTTGACGAAGCATTAATGTATCAGGAATACTACCAGGCCTTCCTAGAGATGGGGCCTTTTGAAGACGAACAAGGGCATGAGGTGTTTTGCATACTACGAGCAGCAGTAAATACTAGGCCAGGGGTTCCGCAAATAAGTGATGAGGCCATGTGGAGAGTCATCAGGCGGGAAGTAGGTCGGGGCGCGACCTATATAGATGACCTTTACCGACTGTACGAACAGCCAGAGGAGGTTGCGGCTCCTGAGGATATGGAGGGATAGTTGGGACTAGAGAAGAAGAATGAGAACATAAAGGGTAAGGGGGCAGTAGGTGGACGTTTACTAAGGATTGGCTGTAACACTTTCTATGTGGACTATGCAGGGAATCGTTAAGGCAACAATGACAGCAAGACGTGTGCGAATGGAACGCCAGCCCCGGTACCCAGGACCGCCCTGGAATAACGACGGGCGATGGGAAGTGTCCCTCCCGTCAAATTCCAACTTTCGGGGGTTCGACACGGAATAGCGGGCCGTGACTCTAGGGAGAGACAACGCCTTTATGTTGGTGGAATGTTGGTGGACAGGGATGAGACTCAACTGGGGGCCTGGGGATGACCTGTTTTCCAATTTGGAGATAAGCGGGGTCCTATACCTACCCGAGGTTGGCTGGCACTTGTTGGGGATAGGAATGGCGCAAGGCCACGTACTGGCTCCAGTCTTCCGGAGGGCGGCCTGGGTATTGACGCGGATAGGACAATCGGTCAGGGGTAGAAGAAACGTGGATTTACTTACCAGGGTGGAAATGGGAGGTTGGAGAGAATTCCCGGCACCAACCACGCCGCTGAAGTGTCGGGTCACCCCGATTTATGATAGACCTCATCTTCGGGAGTCTCGCGAGGGCACTGGAACTGGCAGACTCGGCGATAGTCTGGGTAGACCACTTCCCCTTTCAAACCATCGAGATGTTCTACGATGTTTCTGTGGAACATGGGCGGTTTTGGGGAAACAGGTTCGACGAGTTACTTGAAGTCATCCATATTTTGATATTTGGGTTGCCACGGCTAGCCTAGGCGGAATACGAATACATAATCCTAAGAGAAATCGAGATAGGAGAGAGTTATCTAGCAGGGGTGGCTCAACTATTCGAGGAGCCTACCGAACCGGAAGGGCCACGAGGGCGAGAACAGGGCTAGCGTCCGGGGGCGGGCCAATGGGGCAAATTGAGTATAAGCCCGCCGATGGAAATAAGGAAGGGTCTCGGACCCGGAACTCGCTAGAGAACAAAGAGGGGAGGATAAATTCCAAATGGTTGTTATGACCCTGAAGGTCGGAAAGGGGAATACTGCCCGGGAAACTTTCCCTAGCAGAATGCCTAACCCAGACTCCTACGCGCCAGCCCGACGGGACAAGGGCGCTCTAAACGAGCCTGTGATAAAGGAAACTAAGTCACGCCCTTAGCTTGGCAGGGCAGCAGGGCCAGTCGTGGCTCTTTCTTAGGGAAGCAATTAGGAAACGGAAATAGGGAGAAGGCTATTTCCCGAATAAAGATAAGCCAACGAAGCCGGAACCTAGGGAACCTAAATGCCTCGCGTTGCATGTGTCCGGGGGAATCCTCTGGTTTATGCAGAACTAGGCAAAATGGCAACGGAGGACAAGACGGGTAACCGTAAGAGCGAAGGAGGACCAGGCTTAGGAGGCAGTGTCGTACAAAGTGAAGAGGGGCAGAAAGACAGAGAGTCGATAAATCCCGAAGGTACCAAAGGGAACCGAAAGGAAATCTCCTCAGGGGAAAACTCGGGGAAAGTCGGGGGAAGCAGGTTAGGGACTCAGGAAACCAAGGAGGGCAGAAATAAGGATAGGACAAGCCCCTAGAATTCAGAGGGAGCTATGTGTAAGAAAGTAAGGGTCACGGATGTGAGGCGCAAACTAGCAGAGATAGAAAAAAGGACCGCGGAGTACAAGGCAAGATTGATCGAGGAAATGATGACCGGGAACGAAGAAGGTCCTCTGCAGGAAGAACCGCGGGACGAACGGAGGACCGACCGAGGCGGAACTGGGCAAGGGGATAAGGCTAGTAACCGTGGGGGAATGCCAAGCAAAAGAAGGAAAGAGAGAGAGAACTCTCCAGAGAAAGCTACAAACCCACTACCCATAGACAGTAGGGCTAACCGCCTGCCGACCACACCATTAGTAACTCGAGGGCGTGAAGGGCTCTAGAGCCTCAGGGAAAGGGTGTTGGGGTGGTTCGACCCGGAAGGAACTTCAAAAACTAGGGAGGGACAGAAGGCCGGCAAGGAAGGACCGGATACCAGTATTGCAGGTGAGGCCAGTAGCTCCGAAGGCGGCCTTAGGAAGATAGTATCGTCCCTCGCACGAGCACTGAACAAAAACCAAGGCTACCTAGGAGACGCTAAGAAAAAGTTGACGTTTGACGGGGCGAACATCACAGAATTCCTGATAGATTACGAGAACCTGGCCGCATTGTTGAAATGGTCCGTAGAAGGAAAAATGGACCACCTGGGACAGCATGTGTCTTTGAGCTTGGGGCGGGACATAATGGTCATCGTAGCTGCGAGCCGATCCTGAAAGGAAACCCGGGATGTGATGATGACAAATTACCTGGCAGCGGAGAAGATCGCTACGGAGGCCGACTTAGCGGCAGTTTAGAGGAAGAACTTCTCAACGTACAATGACTTCCTACGGGAGTTCACTCTGGTAGCACTAAGGATCCCCGGGGTTATGGACCGAATAATGAGCAAATACTTCCTCAGGCAGTTCTCCGAGTTCGACAAAGATAAGATTCTGTCAGCCTACCAGTAGACAGGCAAGTCCGTAAACACCAGGGATGTTGATTTCAGTACGGTGACGGATCTGGCCGAGAAGACAGTAGTGACCGAGAAATTTGCCTTGCTTAAGGAAGGGGAGGTCATAGATCTGACCGGTAGGAAAGACGACAAGGTAAAGAAGGGGATTGAAAGTCTACATAAACGGGTGCACGAAGTCAACAACAAGATTGAAAGGGTGGAGAACGCGCTACTGGTTATGAAGGCGCAAGTATCCCAACCCGCCCTCCCTCCCCAGGAAGCCGTAGTTCCGCCAGGTGTAGCCAATCGAGGATTCAGACGGAGAGATCCTGCTAACGAGCAGTGCAGGTGTTGCACAGCCATGGGACATTATGTCCGCGCAAGTCTGAAACTCAACCATGATATATTAAAAAGGAGATGTACCAGGTCATTAAAGGGAGAATGGGTGAATTGGAACTCGCTAGGGGGGATGCGGCGAGCCGTTATCATGCTCAATGGGTTAGAGATAGCAGCTATAGAAGATGAGCCGGTGGTCGATATCATCTGGAATCAGCTTCCGGGCCGCGGGCTGCAAGTCAACTTCATTTTGGAAAACGACGGACGCGATAGGGTGAACGCGACTACTCGACTAGGGACGGCTGGGAGAAGGATTATTTGTGACATCGTGATGAAGGAAGTTGCCGAAGGCTCCTCGCCCCAGGCAGAGCCCGAGGCCGGGGAACTAGAGAAAGTCTATGGGAATCCAAGGGAAGAGGAGCCTACAAACAAAGTTACCGCTGCTAAAAAGAAGTTTAGATACCGAATCCCGATCTTAACTATGCCAGAGATCGATGACACCCTTAGCAAATTACTAGGAACCATGGTATCGGTGTCGTTTCAGACCATGCTGAAGGCCAGCCCTAGGTTGCTCAAAGGGCTTAGACAATTGTTGACTCGACGGCGAGTAGAGATAGACGAGAACCCCGAGGCACCAGAAGAAGAAAGGGAGGAGGAAGCCCCGCAAGAGGTTGCTAACCTTCAAAGGAGTCGCGGGGATTTAGAGGATCTTGAGAAAGCTTTTGCAGACATCCGCATGAGCTTGCCAGACCGAGAAGGTGGTGAGGTCATGAGGGAACCTCCTAGAACAAAGCTTAGCTTCCATGCGCTACCCGTGGGGAAGATGAAAATCCAGATCGGGACTCATCATACTGACGCATTAGTAGACGGGGGAGCGGAAATCACTCTCATAAGGAGGGATTTCGCAACGATCACGGGCTGTATGGTAAATAAGGAAGTAACAGGGAGCATCCGGGGAGCCGGTGGAGAAATCCCGGTCGCTGGGTATGTCACGAAATGCGCAGTCAAGGCGGGAGTCAAGGATTCGATCTGGTCGTTCCAACGCATGACAGTAATGAAGGAAATGGACCACGATATAATCCTCGGGAGACGGTGGTGTGCAAACGTGGAAATAATAGGCATGCACTTGCACGATGGCACGTACATGGTGGACATACAAGACCCAGTGACCGGCCGAGGAGAGCTCCTCCGACTTCTAGGGACAGGAGGAGACCCTCCGAAGGGGAAGTTGGCAACGTGGTCGTCGTCGTTCGAAGATAGAGCACGAAAAGTGGCTTTTGCGCGGATGGAGGGCATGAGGGAAAGGGTAGAAATTATGATTGAGGAGACGTTCAATAAGAAGGAATAGATCAAGATGGGCCTGCCCCAGAAGAAGAGGAGGCAGGAGGACGAAATCTTGGGTGTTATGATGGCAGAAAAGGAATCAGAAGTCGAACTCGGTGCCAGCCTGCCCAGACGGAAAGAAGTACGCATGATCTTGTCAGAACTCGCACTCGAGATCCCCGATTTGTTACAGCTCATCAAGGCCCTCAGATACCACAAGGTAGGAGTGGACTCGGCGGCCTTGGCCAAATTTGAAGGAGAGGTGCAAAGGATATTGTCTGAATGGGAAATTAGTTAGCATTCAACCACGAATCGCAGAGGCGACAAGGGCAATCAACGACAAGGCGAAAAGGAATCAGAAGTCGAAGTGTTCGAAAGTACAAGCTGGTAGGGAAGAAAGCCAAACCGGTCTCGATCCTGCTAGAGACATTAAAGGAGGAGGCTATGGAGAAGGAGGAGGAAGTCCTTCGAGTGATCCAAGAGAGGAGAGCGATGGAAGGATATCGGATACCATATGAGGTAGCTGATACAATGAAGACAGGGGTAGACGGGTTCCTTACGGAAGAGGAAAACTGCCTGATCAAAAGGACTTGCCAAGAGTTTCACCCGACATTTGCCTTTAGTAATCACCAAAAAGGGCGGTTGGACACAAAGCTCATTCCTCCGGTCAGAATCCACACGGTAGAACATCAGTGCTGGAATGACAAGGGTTCGTCCTATGAATTTGGGATAACAGGGGAAGTGACAGACCTTCTTCGAGCGACGATGGATTCCTTCGTCGCGGTGTCGGGCGCAATCGGTCCGGCACCGCACGGGGGCAGCGCGGGACCCTCCCGGCCGCGTCACGCAGGAGTTGGTTTTTTTACAACCCTTCGTCGCAGATATACATAGAGCTTCCATAAGCCGCTCCGGCCGGGTGCGCCAGCCATACCTCTCGCGAGCCCCTACGACAAGATAGGGCCTACGCGAGGCACGACTTACCTACACCTTACGGGAGCTGTTACCTCCCTTCGGTGGGCGTATCCCCGCCGAGCTACCAGTCCACAGTACGAAAGCTAATCAGCTGCAATCGCAGAGGAGGACCAGCCGAGGGCGTTTCTCGTTCGCTGTAGCATAGGGGGTACGCGCGGTAATACACCTCTATCGGACCCGCACGCGAACCAACATCTTGGGGGGGGCTGAGGTCCCAAGCGCGACTCATCGTCGGTCGACTACGACGCTTCCCACACACCACGCGCACTCCACATTACAAACACAAAGACATAAAAACATGTATACGCATACGTACGAAACGACATAACACAAACAACGCGACAACGCTCCTAGCCCCTCGGTAGCCATCCCATAACTTTCGGACGCAAAATCGAATAGCCGTCGCGCGCGAGACTTAGAATAAAAACGCGCGGACGCAGGGCCTACTCATATCGACTCGCAATGCAAACGTACGCAAGCAGTCGCAATGATGGCGTACTATGAAGTGCCCAT
>BFEA01000690.1:479127-489423 GCA_003427395.1 Chara braunii | reverse complement strand
CCTCACTCCCTCACTGCCTTCGCCTTTCTTAGCCCATACACCGTATGCACCCGACCGCGATTCTGGTCCCGGTTCACCCCCCTCCTTCATGGTCTTCGCGCCCTGCTCCCCGACACTCCGCCCGTTCCTACTCGGCAGCCTAACGCCCGTAGCCTCAAACGCAGCGCCCGCTGCCTTGCCCTGGCCCCCTGTCGCTAGCCGTACTTGGCTAGCCTCCCGCCATCCCCGCTATGGCTGTACCTGGCGCGATATCGCGCGGGATTCATCTCCCCCTTCTCAGCACTATTGCCTCGCCGTTCCGCCCCCACTGATACACAGCGTCAGTCCGCCCGCTGCTAGCGCAATCCGGCCCTCGGTCATGCCGCATATCCCCTTGCACAATGCGCCGAGGTAGCGCTTTCGMATGRCTTTTGTGGAAGTCGATGGCGGGCTTGCGTTGTTCCTTGATTTGTACTTCAAGAAAAACCCRTGGGTCTACCCTTTCCCACCGKCCCTTAGGGCTCTTCAGACACTAACACGGTATCGCGTCTCAAAATAGAACGGGACGGAAATAACTATGAAAAAAATAAAAATAAAACGAAACACCAGAAAGGAACGGGGAGCTACTGGCACCTCGTCAGTGCCGCGGGTCGGGCCCATTATTACGTCCATTGGAAAAAGGCGAGGGGGATAATCCCACAGGCTCATCAACCCCTCAARCCTTTCTGTCGCGCTCCTTCGCTCCTTAGCCACATGCTGTTGGCCTCGATCCCTGCGCCTGCTGCGTACCAGTCCAATGCTCTAACCTATAGGGCTAAAACCCAAGCCTGATACCAACACGCCTTTTTGACTAAAATAAAGATGTAGTTCCCGGCCCTCAGTCAATTCGGAATATTCGGCTTCTACTCATCAAGGCCCATCATCTGGGTTTAAACGCAGTCTGTTTTTCGACAGTTCAACGGTGTACCCTCTAAGATAGGCTCTTGGGGCCTGTCACCCGCTACTACACCACGTCCCACGACAAAACGAGGCGCGRTTTTAAGAAAAACGGGTAAACAAAAATTATATAAAAACATGGCCAGCTCAGGCGTGGTCGCAAAAACAGTTTGTAATTGCACTTCGGGCAATCTGCGAATATAACACACCCCCACATGATTCCATCGCGGTCTCGCGTCCTTAAACGGGGCTTGATAAATAAAACAAGAAAAGAGAATTAGAGTAAAAATAAAAACATAGAGCCGGCAGACAGCGGGCTGCTGGCGCCACGCCAGTCCCGCGGATCAGGCCTGCCGCCGCCCCTGTAAACAAAACCGAAGGGGATAGCCCTGGCGGCCCTCCACCCCACCGGTTCCTTCCGCGATGCTTCGCTGTAATTGCTGCGCCGACGCCCTACCGACCTCAACCCCCGAGCTTTCGTAGTGTCAGTCCAATGTCGTAACCTATAGGGCTGAGCCCAAGTCTGAGACCGACGTCCGCAAAATACCATACAAGATGGTGCTGCGCGACGCTTTTTGGGCCAACAAAACGGCTGCGCGGCTCCCAGTGTCCGCGCCGGCTAGCTTATATTATGCCATAATTACCCCGCGTACCAATCTACGACATCCGGCTCCCCGTACGAAATCGCGGCATCATTCTCGATGCCGTTGTCGGGGTCGTTGACTTGGTCAACTGTACCAAAAGAAAATATCCTTATTTCCTGCTTAATCAAAAATAAATAAATAATGATAATATCACCAAGCAACGCGACTGAGGTCYGGGCCGGCTTTGMKATCAACAACAGAAAAGAATCACGTGCGCCTTAARCCTGCRCGCCCACACACTCGCTATTGTGGTCAACCACCTAGTCAACGCAATTACTGACTCAACCGCGCTTAGCGCGGTATACTTAAACTCTAGACAAAAACTATTTTCTGTCACTTGCAAAAACCAGGGCGGATACCCTTGTAAGGGTATTCGCACCGAAGGCGGAACCTACGGCGTTGCCATACGCGAACCGGTGGTTCGTCTTTCGGAAACCCAACAAGACGCTGAGGTGGATTCAGGATCTACAGAAGTTGAATGCGGTAACCATCCGGGATGCTGGCTCGCTGCCTCAGGCTGATTTATTAGCAGAATCGCACGCCGGCCGGAGCATTTACTCCCTGATCGATCTGTACTCAGGGTACAACCAACTTCCGTTGGATGTCTGGGACAGACCGTAAACCGCAATGCACACCCCCGTAGGCTAGTTGCAGATGCAGGTGACCCCTATGGGCTTTACGAATGCGGTAGCCAAAGCGCAAAGGAGAATGCTCGCCGTAGTCGGAGACATGTTTCCCGAAAAGTGTGAGCCCTATATTCATGACAACCCAATCAAAGGCGCTCAAGAGAAGGACAAGACTGAAGTCCACCCTGGGATTCGAAGATTTGTATGGGACCATCTGCAAGACGTTAAGGACTTACTCCGCCGGTTCCTAGTATACAACATCACGACTAGCGGACCAAAGAGTATTCTAGCAGTACCGGAAGTAACTATACTAGGATTTCGCTGCGGTGCTTATGGTAGGGAAGTCAGACCCGGCGAAGACAGGCAAGATATCACAGTGGCCAACACGCGTGCGCACGACAATGGAGGTAAGAGCGTTCCTAGACGTGGTCGGATTTTTGAGGATCTTCATTAAGAATTTTGCCAAGATTGTTGAGCCTGTCTGGGCTATGATCAGAGAAGAGGGGACCATGGATTGGATGGAGGACAAACCCTCAAGGACATATTGACATCTGAGCAAGTCGCCTTATCAGCGCCTTGTTTTAATGACGAAGTGGGACGACCATTCATCCCAGAAACGGATGGAGGACCGTTGGTCGTAGGAGGCGTGCTGATTCAACAGGATGAGGAAGGGAGAGAGAGACCAATTAGGTTCAAAAGTAAAACCCTGAACTCCGCAGAACGGCGGTACTCGCAGTTCAAAAAGGAGGTCTTAACCATCTTACATTGCCTCAAGACCTTCCTGACCTACCTATTTGGGAGGCGGTTCATCTTAAGGATCGATCCGACGAATGTCGCAGGGGCCTTAAAGAACTACATGCCTATAGATCCGACGGTGGGGAGATGGGTAGGATTTATCTGGCAGTTCGATTACAAGATCGAACGGATTGCTGGAATCAGAAACGAGGCGGATGGGTGGAGTCGGGTCTGCATCACTCCCGAAGGGGTGGAGGATGTGGAACCCATAGATGCGTTCCTTGAATTCGAAGGAGGAACTCTTGCGGTGGACAACGAAATGATGGACGAAGATAGCGCATCGGGAGAACTGTTAATCCGGACTTTGGAGAAGGGGGCGCCTGCCGTAGTAGCAGAACTTAGAGAAGGATCGGTCACCACTCGAGGTCGTAAAGAGGAGAGAGATTCATGGAGAGCGATAGTAGGACCGAAGGAGGAACTAATAGCAATGGCGGTTGAGGGAGGTCGAGAAACCGTGATGAGCTTAGTGGAATCCTGGGGAAGGAAAGAGTTGCAATGGAAGGTAAACTAGATGCAGGAAGGAAAGGATGAGGACTAGGAAGGGAAGGAGTTTTTTTATGCCCAAATATACGGAGGGGTCTTTCGGGAGATCGGGTTGTTGCTGGTAGGAAACAAACAACCTATGGAAATCAGCATTAAAGCAAGGGAGAAGGCCGAAAGGTACGTCCTAAGGGGCGGTCATTTGTTCTGAAGAGAAGAAGGTGCTATACCTAGAAGAATTGTGCGTGGAAGATTTAGGCAGTTAGATGTTATCCAGGCAATGCACGATGGATTAGCAGGAGGGCATCGGTCGTCCAAAGGAACTCTCGCAAAGATAACGCCACTTTATTATTGGACAGGCATGACAGACATGGTCGCCATATACTACCAGACATGCCTTATCTGCCAGGAACGAAACTCGACGCGTGTCTTTGAGCCGCTTAGACCTACGAGGGTGCTAGGGCCGGGACATCTGGTCCACCTTGACCTCGTGGTCATGCCTGAATCAACAGATGGGTACCGGTATATTCTAGATGCGCGAGACAACTTGATTGGGTTTGTGGAGGCGGTCGCTTTCAAGAAAAAGACAGGGAGAAGCAGCGGACTGGATATAAGACTTTTACTTGAGGCATCCTTTCGTCATGAGGTTTATAGCAGACAATGGGACATAATTTGTGAACCAAGAAGTATAGGGAATGCTTAAGAGACTCTGCGTACCGATTAAACTCATCGAGCCGTATCACCCGAAGGCCAATGCACCTGTGGAAAGAGGGCACCGAACCTTAAAGAACACGATTGCGAAGCTCGCAGCGGATCGTCTCGGAAGCTGGCCTAGGTATCTCAAGCAGGCTGTCTTCTCAGAGAACATGACACCTAAGAGGACAACGGGATGTATTCCAGCAAAACTTTGGTAAGGAAGAGAGATCAACTTTCCAGTCGAAGCCTTGCTACCTACTTGGAACAGGTTAGATGATGATCCGCGAATGACCACGGAAGAGTTAATCGAGGCAAGGTGTCAACAAGTCCTTAAGAACGAAGAAGTCATGGAAGACATTGCCAACCAGGTACTGGACAACAGAATGAGGGATAAAGCAAGGTGGGACGAGGTTAAAAATGTCAGAAAGGAGCCACTTCAGGTGGGGGAGACCGTATTGCTAAGGAACTCGGCACTAGAAAATACTTGGTCTGGACAACTGGGGAGGAGGTTCAAAGGCCCCTACCGGGTCGCCAAGCGGGTGGGACTGAACACCTTTGAACTGGAAGATTTAGATGAAACTGGATGGAAAGGACCCTTCCCAAGGCAACGATTGGTCAGGTTTCTAAGTCGAGACTCAATGGAACAATGGCTTTAGGAGCCGAGGATAAGGAAACTGAGGGGCTACAAGCCAATGACTGACAACGGCCTTGCCTACACTATGGTTCTGTCTCTGACTGCGTCCCTGGGACTGTCATTTTTTCTGGGGCTGGGGCAATGGTTTGGACTGACAGAGGTTGGGAGGTGGGATGACTTGGGAGTTTGCGGTAACGGGTTTGGGTGACAACGGGAAGGATTGTCAGGGACACTGTATCATAACTTTTGACGGGAAATAATGAGATTATCTCAAACGGCGCATTTGCATAAGGGAGGGAAATGTATAATAGGGGCATGATGCGAAAGATACTGGGGGCATTCCGGGAAAAGGGAGCTGCTTACCGGACTGGGGAAACGGGTGTATGAGGGGTTGTGCGGGTGTTGTTCTGTTATACAGGACCTAGAAGAAAAGCACAAGAAAAGACAAAAATTGAATTTGGCAACGAAAATGACAGCGGGGCAATCAACAGGCCTACCGGAGGGCAAGAAGGAGGACCGAGTTGAGGAAGGAGGACGACAAAGAGAAAGTTGTACATAGGGCTCATAGCCGGGCCAGTGGTAGGCAGGGGTGGAAAAAAGTGCGTATGTAGAAGACCCTCGCCCCTCCGGGAGGGAGAAGGTATAGAAATCTCATCTGAGAGTGAGGGCGAGAAGGAAAGGGCAAATGTGGGAGAATGGGGCAATGCAGATATGGGAGATAAGGCTCAGGCCTCTGACGAGGAAGGAGGCAACAGGGGCGAACAATGGGAGACTTGGCATGGGGAAAACGAGGGGAGGCAGGACATGCGCGACGAGCATGAGGAGGGTGATGAGATCAGAGAAAGCCCGCTTGAAGGACGAAGCGGCCACGACAGTTGTGAGGGGTATAGGACAAGGACAAAGATTCCTTATACATACGATCCAAAGAACCTAACGGGAGGGTATAACCCCATACAGACGGAGGACGAGGAGGACGGGGAGGAGGATGTACAAGAAATCATAGAAATCAGCAGCGGGGATGAGAGGGATGAAATCTCGAGCCCTAGGGAAGAGACGCGGCCTCCGATGCACCAACCGCGCGAAGAGGCCTTCAGATGGGAGGATGAGTTTGGGCCGACGCCCAGTCATTGGTTTTAGCAATGGACCAATGTGATCAAGCACGAATGGATCATCAAGACCCGGGAACTAGCAAAGGCAAGGGTAGAAGCCACGCCGTTGGACTTTTTCAGTGAGGCAGAGTTACAAAAAATTGCACGGAAGAGGACGAAAATTGAGACCTTCGGCCTGGGGGTTAGAAAGTCTGTCGGGGAACAGGGTGGACAAGGAATCGAGCAAGTTGAGGCACAAGGCAGCAATAAAAATTAGATGTTGATTAAGTGTTGAACATGAATCCTGCTTGTCATTTGCAAAACAGTGGACCAAAATGTGTATAGTGTGAGTAAGCTTGCTAAGGATGAGTGATGAAAGTGTCAGCCAAGACTATGTCACGATAAGTTAGAAGATAGTATTTTGAGGCTACTTTCTGGATGAGCTACCTTCAAAAGTGGGTACATAAAACGAGGACATGGAGCATGGGATGAGAACGGTTGGGAAAAATGTATTGTGAGTTTTTTTTATGGAATAAGAGGTGTACTTTTGAGAAAAGAAACTTTTGAGTACAGATAGACGAGCGAACCATGGCATTGGATGTTGGTCGAGTACAAGAGAGGTTAGGGAACCTATGGGTTAAGGGGCGTAACGAACACTCCTTCCCTAGGAGCGTAATCCAACTGAGTCATGAATGAGTATGAGAATAGCTGAGATCCGAGTCATCAGAACGAGTGAAAATAAGAGGGGGCCCCCCCTGTCTTTTGCTATGGTTGAACGACCGGGTGGGCTAGTGCTGCTTGAGGTCGCAAGCCCCAACTCGAGTACTAGACGCTAAGTCGGATGTATGCATGGATAATACATTGCCTTGAAAAATGCACAAAGGAAACTGCACGCTTAAAAATAGGAAAAAAGATGGTCATCTTCTAACCTCCGAGACAGAAATGGGATCCGTGTCCTCGAGGCCCACTCCCTCGGGCACTAACATTGAGAATGGAAAGGAATGACCCTAACCAGACTGTTCGACTTGAGAATGGAAAGGAATGACCCTAACCAGGCTGTTCGACTTGAGAATGGAAAGGAACGGCCCTAACCAGGCTGTTCGACTTGAGAATGGAAAGGAATGACCCTAACCAGGCTGTTCGACTTGAGAATGGAAAGGAACGGCCCTAACCAGGCTGTTCGATTGGAGAATGGAAAGGAATGACCCTAACCAGGCTGTTCAACTTGAGAATGGAAAAGAACGATCCTAACCAGGTTGTTTGGGAATGTCCCCTGACAAGGGTCATTCCTTTTGAAATAGGCACTGGGGTCCCCTGCATAATTGATTGAGAAAGGATGATTGAGAATGAGCTGGAATGAGCAATGAGATATGAAAAATGTCGGTGGGTTGGTCATTGAAATAGCCAATGGGATGGATGAAAGAGATGTAAAAGGTCGGTAGGTCGGTCATTGAAATAGCTAAGAGGATGGATGAAAGAGGATGAGAAGGGCAGGATAAAGAAGGTCGAGCCTTAAAATCAAGAAAGGTAGGGACCGTTGGGACGGTCACAAGGATTGGGTATTGAGGAGTGAGAGAGTTGAGGATTGAATGGGCCGACGGGTCAGTTTTGAGAAATGGCTATTGAAAGAACGACCACCAGATCGGCCATGTGGGTGGCCTTGTTGATGAGGGACTGCCGGACCAGCCATGAGAATCAGCCTTGGAAATAGCATGGGATTGAGTGTTTGAAAATTGGATATTGCATTACATAGTCAGGGGACCCTAGGCAACTTGATGTAAGGTCGTCGGGCCGACCATTGAAATAGCAAGAGATTGAGCTTTCCTTTTTCTTCTAGTCTCGGGTCTCAACATAAGGGGGATAGCAATGCCTGCATCGCGACCCCAAGACCTCTACCCGTTCAGGAAAAAGTATCAGCGCGACCTGCTCCTCATAAGAAGGAATAAGGGTTGAAGGACCAAAGCACCTTTATCTTTGATTGATGCTGGTCGTCCGGAACTAACCCCGACAACGAGCTCTAGTCGGACAGTTCAAACCGCGCCTCATGTTGAAAACCTAAACGTCAAGGGCGTAGAGCCAAATGGGCGAGAGAGCCATTCTTTTTCCTAAGTCTCATTTTTTCTCCCCAACCACACGCCATGTCGTAGAGGGGGCGGCACGACCGTTTGGAACGGACCACGGCTACTCGCATTAAGTTGAGCAGCACTGTCGAGAGGGAGGAATCGGGCGTGGTACAGGGTAGAAGCCGTTACCACCACAGAGCGAGTGATACAGCCCTGCCGGATCATTACAACCGTTCCGGGACTAACCTCGAGGTCTTCGTAACTGCACTCGCAAACTAATTGAGAGTCCCTATTCTCTTGAAAGAAAGAGGCCGGATCCAAGAAAACACCACTCAGGAGGAACGATTCGCGAGAAAGCCCTTACGGCAAGACGGGGTCCAGGGAGGTTCGGACGGGACCTACCTGCCAGATGTGGGGAGGTACCTCAGTGATGGCGCCCATCTCGTAAGCGGCAAAAGGTCAGACGGAGTAGGGGATGAGGTAAGTTATCAGCAAGGGGAGGACTGATCACCCTTCCTTTTTGGGGCTGATGGGTCGGCGTCCGTCTACTTAGTTGGTAGGTCAAGGTCTGCGTACCTCCGAGTGAGAACGAGTTTGCGATGTGGACATCGCATTTTGAGTGGGGGGAAGGTGTGTCATCTACCAATGAAAAAGCGTGCAAAATAGAAGGTTACCATAAGCTCAAGAAATTGTGTAATTGGCTTTGCGCAGGCTTGAGAAAAGGTCTCGCAAGATGTCCAGAAGAAATAAATGGATGAGTAATTGACTTTGCACAGGCTTGAGAAAGAGTTTGGCAAGATGTCCAGAAGAAAGAAATAGGTGAGTAATTGCATTTGTGCAGGCTTGAAAAAAGGCCTGACAAGACGTCCAGAAGAGAAACGGATGAATAATTGACTTTGCATAGGCTTGAGAAAGGGCCTCGCAAGATGTCCAGAAGAAAGAAATGGATGTAGTTGACTTTGCGCAGGCTTGAGAAAAAGTATGGCAAGATGTCCAGAAGAGAAACAGATGAGTAATTGACTTTGCGCAGGCCTTAGAAAAGGCCTGGCAAGATGTCCAGAAGAAAGAAATGAATGAGTAATTGACTTTGCACAGGCTTGAGAAAGGGTCTGGCAAGATGTCCAGAAGAAATAAATGGATGAGTACTTGACTTTGTGCAGGCTTGAGAAAAGGTCTGGCAAGATGTCCAGAACAGAAACGGATGAATAATTGACTTACCACACAGGCTTGAGAAAGGGTCTGGCAAGATGTCCAGAAGAAAGAAATGGATGAGTAATTGACTTTGCGCAGGCTTGGGAAAGGTCTGGCAAGATGTCCAGAAGAGAAACCGATGGGTAATTGACTTTGAGCAGGCTTGGGAAAGGTCTGGCAAGATGTCCAGAAGAGAAACCGATGGGTAATTGACTTTGAGCAGGCTTGAGAAAAGGCCTGACAAGATGTCTAGAAGGGAAATGGATGAGTAATTGACTTTGCGTCGGCTTGGGAAAAACGCTTTTGTACTTGACTTTGCATGGGCTTGGGAAAAGGTCTGGCAAAGATGTCCTGAAGGGAAATGGATGAGTAATTGACTTTGCGTGGACTTGAGAAAAAGTTTGGCAAGAAGGCCAGAAGAGAAAGACGTGTAATTGGTTTTTGTGTAGGCCTAAGGAAAAGTCTGGCAAGACGCCAGAAAGAGAGATATATGTGTAATGGATTTTGCATGAGTATGAAAAGGATTTGGCAAGATGCCAGAAGGAAGATGCAAATGAAATTGACTAAGTGACACACATTTTTTTGATTGGGTACAAAAAAGGTCGAATGAGGGTGACGTGCATGCGAAATTGGCAGGGCTAGAGAAAGTTAGGCAAAAAGACAAGGGAAAAAGAAATTTGAATTTGTCTAAGCATAAGATTGAGGATAGAATGAGGCGTGGATTGCACGGGCCGAAAAGCCAAAAAGAAAAGGCATCAAGGGTGACGGAAGCCGAAAAAGGGGCATTTTTGGTAAGCAGAACTGGCGATGCGGGATGAACCGAAAGTCGAGCTACGGTGCCAAACTGCGCGCTAACCCAGACACCACAAAGGGTGTTGATTGATACAGACAGCAAGACGGTGGTCATGGAAGTCGAAATCCGCTAAGGAGTGWGTAACAACTCACCTGCCGAATCAATCAGCCCCGAAAATGGATGGCGCTGAAGCGCGCGACCTATGCTCGGCCGTCGCGGCGATTTTGACGCCGCGACGAGTAGGAGGGCGCGGGGCCTGCTGCGAAGCCTGGAGCGTGAGCCTAGGTGAAGCGGGTCCCGGTGCAGATCTTGGTGGTAGTAGCAAATATTCAAATGAGAACTTTGAAGACCGAAGTGGAGAAGGGTTCCAT
>BFEA01000690.1:432064-443547 GCA_003427395.1 Chara braunii | reverse complement strand
GACATTGCAGTTAGTGTGCGCGCCCATGCGCGCCCAAGCTTGGCATTGCAGTTAGAGTGCGCACCCATGCGCGCCCAAGCTTGGCATTGCAGTTAGAGTGTGCGCCCATGCGCGCCCAAGCTTGATATTGCAGTTAGAGTACGCGCCCATGCGCGCCCTAGCTCGGCATAGCAGTTAGAGTAAGCGCCCATGCGCTCCCAAGCTCGACATTGCTGATAGAGCGTGCGCCCGTGTGCGACCAGGCTGGATATTGCTATTCAAGTGCGCACCCGTGTGCGCCCAGGCTGGATATAGTTATTTGAGTGCACGCCCATGTGCACTTGCGCTGGCTGTGTGCGCCCAGGCTGGATATTGTCGTTTGAGTGCGAGCCCATGTGCGCCCGAGCATAGGGTTGCTAGATGGGATGATTTGCCTTCACGTACCCGTTGATTTATACCCCTGCTGATCAGCACCGCCCCATGCACATGATATATGAGGAGCGTTCAGTCCCTGCACAAACGATTTGAAATAGTCTGGCCCCAGTACATTCAACATTTATGACTGGTCCCTGTGCATGAGATGTTTTGCTGATCGGTTGCTGCTCAGTCGGGCCTCTTCAGGCGGGCCCCTTTCTTTTGAGATTGCTGCTGTTCAGCCGGGCCCATTCAGGTGGGCCTTATATTGAGTTGCTATTCAGCCGAGCCCCTTCGGGAGGGCCCACCTCTCGAGATTGTTGCAGTTTTCAGCCAGGCCCCTTCAGGCGGGCCCTTTCGTCTAAGATAGTTGCTGTTCACCCGGGCCCATTAAGGCGGGCCCAATACTGAGTCACTGTTCAGCCGAGCCCATTCAGGCAGGCCCTATATTGAGTTGCAGTTTTAGTCCGGCCTTTCAGGCGGGCACTTACATTGAGTTGCTGACTACTATTCGGCCAGGTCTTGGAGACAGTACCCGTATTAGAGAGGGTGTGTTTTCTGTCCAAGCTGGCCCGTCGTCGTGAGACTACCCCTAAGTGGGGTAGATTGATTGAGAGGTTCTGTTACAGACATGTGGGACATGAGAGTTTCACTATTAGGGCCAATGAGTCCTCGACCTCGAGACACACGCTCGTGATCACCTACTCGGTGCAGGGGGCAAAGACGGGGGTGAAGGGCACCACATACGATAGGATTGCTGATTACATATTTCGCAGGGAGAGTTATTGGAGGGACAACTGGCTACATGTGGTGTTCCCTCGCGTATCTTCAACACCTGGGGGAGTGCTCTTCGATTTTGATGGGTGCAACCCTATGCCCCTTAGTGAGTCTCCCAGCAAGGACAAGAGGCGGAAGGACGACCGGATTAGGAGAGAGATAGCCTGATCCGGGGTCCCAATCACTACATGCGTCCAGAAATCAGAGACAGATGAGTCGGACTTGGAACCCTGCTCTGTAAGTGACACTGATCTGGGCGACTATTTCGACTGGGACACTCACAGAGACTAAGTTTGTGGACAGTGACAGGAGCGTTGGAGACCGGTGAGCGACGACGACGGAGAGCGACTTTGAGGAGGGTTGCGTATCTTCTTGCACGGTATGTTCTTGAGGGAGATTGACTCCTACATGTCAGACCACCCTAGTTCTGAGACAATTATTGGTCCCCCGAGAGGAGAGGGTCCGGTCTCATATCTCTGGGATGGCTATAGTCATTTGGTCGGGATAGACTTTGCTATGTAGGCATATCGAAAGCCCCTTTATGGAGACCGTTTCCTCGAGGTATCCTACATCTACTCTGGTGGGAGAGGACAGATTGAGATATTGATTGGAGCTACAGGCAACATTATCCTTGCGCAGGAGCTTTATCTCAGGAGCGTTGAAGACGAGGAGATGGCGAGATGCATGGCCTATATCTGCAAGATTGATCCAGCAGCGCCTCTCGACACCAGCTACGTGGTTCCAGAGTCGATAGCTACGCGAGTTCTCAATGACGAGGCGCCAGAGATGGACTCTTAGACGGCAGCGCTTACTTACGAGGGGGTACCGCTTATTATCATTGATTGAGGTTCAATGAGGTTCTCTCTTTTCAGTTACTATGATATATTACGACATTATTATTTATTAGTGACTGCAGTCCTCTGATGGCTGCTCCCTGCATGCACTGTGTACTACTCTTCAGTCTCGTTTCTCTGGTCATGCTCTTGCAGAGTCTAGTTTCTTGTCTTCTCATTTTGTTAGTGTCAATTGCTCTATGATGTATGTATGTATGTTATTTTCCTCCTTATGATGCACAGGCTACACTCAAGGCAGCTTGAAGGACTCCTGGATGATAGGGACTCCGGTGACCTTAAGTCTAACCTTTATACGGGGTCAGGTGCAAGCGATAAACCCGAACGCCTCACTCGAAGCCATGTCGTCGCTGGCAGGAAGGATAACCCTGACTACTCGGCTGTATGACAAAGTGTGACTGCCTCTGAATAAACTTCTATTTTTTTATACCTATCAAAATCCTGCGTGACAGTCTGTCAGTCCTCCAACCCACCGATCTCAGTCCGGGGAAGGATATCTAACCAGACCCTTGAAGCATTGGGGGCGCGACAAAAAATGGCGCCGTTGCCGGTGACTCAAAAATCTTGAGTTCTTGGGAGCGGACCTTGGTCATAATATTTTGTGACTAGGCAGCCGCCTAGCATATTTCGTACAAGATCTGACTCAGGTCAGAAAAACTTTCGGTTTATCTGAAGTGATTCAGACCTGCAAGAAAGGGTTTGAAATTTGTTTTCTGGACCCTTCGCTTGACAAGTCCATAAGTCAGAAACCAGATAATGACTGAAGAGTATAATGTCCTAGAAGCCCTAACTCGCGTCACTTCCGGTGGTGCCTTCCCTTATATGTTTGTCAAATGCATTACTTGTGTGAAAAGTACAACGACTGTGCATGTGCTTGTCTCTAGATTCCTTGACACTGATGATTATAATCTTTGACCCTACGTCCTATAAGGGGTTGATCAGGACCCTAGTTTCTTTACCAACTGGGATGTCATAGTTAAGTGTGTCAAAGTTGAGAGGGATCAATTGAGACAACAAGGGATAGAAGCGAGTTGGAGCTTACTGCCTAGGATTTATGAGAGGATTCCTACCCGCCAGTACCTAAAGGATTCTGTGATGGTAGGAACTGGCAGCCAATAATCAATGCAGCGCTGAGAAGGCAAACCTGGTTAGTAGTCAATGTCAGCAGTAACGAAAGCGATAGAGGCGCTGAAAAGGATCACGGTTGGGGGCACCTTCCCGTATGTCATTGAGAAGTGTGTGACTTGTGAGCACGATTCAGTGATCTTGTACGTCCTTGTAGCTCGGTTTCTTGATACGGATGACTATGATGTGAGGCCATACGTATCTGCTGAGACAAGGAGAGGGATCGATTACGAGGCATGTTGGATAGCTGCTGCTGAGTATGTCCTTGATCAAAGGTTGTTGTTGAGACAATGAGGAAAGAAAGTGACTTAGAGTGTCCTGCCTAGAGAGTTTGAGAGATTCCCAAGTCCGCCTGTGCCCGTTAGCTTCTGCGATGGGAAGGACTGGGGACCAATCCTCAACGCGGTACTTAGGGACCGAGTGTGGTGAACCATGCCAAGAGATGTCTACATTCCTGATGACGGAGAGAGCTTCTGCTTCGAGGTCTATCTAGATGAGCAACGAGCGACTGTCATCGGGGTCGTGAGAGGATGCGACACTAGGCTAGGTAGGCGCGATGAGATTGACATGGTAGAGCACTACCTTGAGCTTATGCGGGCGGCTGTTTTTAGAGCAATTACGGATCAGACTAAGATTAGGCATTTGCTGGATTGCAAGAGTTCGGATGGCAGGAGAGTGATGCTACATGCGAGAGATGAGACCATTTTATCTAGACAGCATCCTGCAGACAGTCTGGCTAGAGGCGCTAGGAGTAGCCCAAGACAATGATATTGGAATGTGAGAACTCTATGTCAATTGCGACTGTGACCATTGGTAGAGGATGGTTAGATAAAGTGACTGAGACAGACAGTCCGTTCGAGATATTGAGACACGGCGTTTGTAAGGAAGGGCGTTTAGTATTCTATGTTCCAGTGGTCAGATTTCTCAAGACCGATGAGCTCGACGTGAAGGTTTATGCTTAGGAAGGAATAAAAGAGGAAGAAGGTTATTTAGAGTGTCTGAGGAAAGTGTACATTCACCTCTCGAGGATAAGAGAACTGCTTCGAAGCTTGCATGAGAAAGTGACTTGGGGGAAACGAGTCAGGCAATTTGAAAGACTCCCTAGTTTTCTGACTACGGATAGCTTCGCTGACAGGAGAGACTGGGCGCCTCTTCTAGAAGCTATTGCCGTGGTTGGTAAGGCAAAAAAAAATGACCTAGTCATGCGACCAAAGACGTTGTTTTCCGATACCTTTGTACGTCGGTTCGAAGTCCAGGACGAAGGATCTCCTGGATTTTCTATCACTTGACAAAGGCAGGAAACTTGTAGGCTTCTTAGATAGAAACTCGGTGAACGCAGGACTGACTAAAGATGGAGAAATTATGAGATGGCGAAAGGCAATCGTGAAAGCCCGATTGGAGGTAACTTAGTAAGACAGGGGATAGAGAAAGAGCTGACAAGACAAGAATCTGAGAAGGTGAGAGCCCTCATTCGCGGTTGGAGCCGTGAGGGCAAATGCTTGTTAGGGACCTTGATTTGTAAGAGGGTTCGAGATCCAGTCACAGAGGTAGTAGAAATCAGGAGAGGCGCGTCTTGCATCGATGAGGCCGAGTGTGAACTCTATATTGACACCGGCGTCTATGGAGTAGAAGACGAGCACAAAGTCTATGATGAATATGGAAGATTGAGAGTGATGCTAAGAGAAGTTAGAAATTAGGCGATGTCTGGTTACTGTCCGGTAGTCACGGCAGCACTAGACGCCTTAGTTCCTTTTACCAGTAGAGGAGTTTTTTCCTACAAGGTAGAGCGCTGCATATCCCTGGAGGAGAAGCATGCACCTTGAAAGGCGTATATCCTTGTAGTGAAGTTCCACTTCCAACAAATTTTGCATAGTCATTGGAACATCATACTTCGCATACTCCTTTAACATCTTTTGTGTAACTTCCACCCATGTTGTTAGCCTTTGTGTCGTTTTTGTCACCGACACCCTCATCTTAGGCTCAACATAGGCTAGCAGAGCTTTCAACTTCTGTTTGTCAGACCAACCGTGACTCATACCGAAGACATCATAGTCTTCCAAGAACTCCCTAACCTTGGTTCCATCAAAGCAGGGTATATTCTCTGGAGGTACTTTGGCTCTCGGAAGATCTAACCGGACATTCATAGTATCTATCCCGGTCTTCATGGTCTCGATCCTGTTCAACATTTCTTGTAGAACAGTGGTAGTGGTCACTTCTCTGTCACCTGCGGAGGAACTAGCAAGGTTCTGCCTTGCGTTTGGTCCCCTGACCATCTTGCCTGACTTACTGGTTAAGCTCCTAATTCTTTCTAAGCTTTTTCTCTCTTATGATTGCGTTTAAAATCGGTTCCCAGTTTCTACCGTCAGTAAAGCTTTCCGACAAAACTGGCTCGGGAAACCTGTCAAAGACAATTAGAGCTATGTTACTAACTACTCTTGCCCCTTTTCTTTCTAACTCTCTTTTTTCTTGATTAACTACCCATGAGGCACAGAGAGAGTCGTACTCCACAGAGGAGTTACTGAGGCTGAGGATCAGGCAGATCAAGGAAGTGGATGAAACTATAATTGAGGCCACAAAGAGGATGTCAGACAGCAGATTATCTGATCAGACACGGTGGAACAGCAAGAGGTACATCAGGAAGGAACGACTTCAGGTCGGAGATATTGTACTTCTACATGATACATCTCTCGAGACACAGTGGACCAAAAAATTGGAGGCCAGGTGGATGGGACCATTCAAGATCATCAGAGAGGTTGAAGGCAAGGCCTATGAGTTAGCAGAGATGGATGGTACGAGATCCCATGGTATAGTATCCGGCTCCCGGCTCCGAAAATTCATACTTAGAGATGCAGATTTGATTCCGAGTTCGGACAGAGTGATGAGGCGACGCCCGAGAGCCGTCGAGCATCAACCTAGACACGCTGAGACGTGGCCAGTGTGCCCTCAACATTTGTTGGGACGTGGTGAGAGTGCCGCCAACTTCAGATGATTATATGCTGGGATGTGGACAGTGTGCCGCCAGCTTCAGTTGATGACAACTATGAGCTTGGATGCAGACAGTGTTGCCGTCAGCTACAGATGATGATTATTATTTGCTGGGATGTGGGCAGTCAGCCGCTAGCTATCGCTGATTATGAGCTGGGATGTGGACAGTGTTGCCGCCAGCTACAGATGATGATGATTATTTGTTGGGACGTGGTCAGTGAGCCGTCAGCTATCGATGATGATTATGAGTTGGGACGTGGCCAGTGAGCCGCCAACTATCGATGATGATTATGTGCTGGGACGTGGCCTGTGTGCCGCCAGCAGCAGCCGACAGTCGACTGGTATGATTATGGTATGATTTCGGATGCCGGAGCTGGATACGAGAAACCTATGATGGCTCGGATCATTGGTAGACTTATGTGTCTGCCGGACCCAGATTGGCCGCAGTTTTGTATGATTGTGAGTTGAACTTTTAAAATTTCAGTTCATTGCATTGTATCTGGCTTGTCATGTGTCAGTCCTGGGACATGCCTGGGGGATTGGGAGCCAGTTTATGGGATTTCAGTTCTTGCCTCTTATTGTATTTATTTAGTCTGAATGACATTTATGAAATGAATGGTTGTGGGATAAAGTAAAATTTGTTTTCTTCCTCTCATAAGTCAGCGCTCAGTTGATGGGGTAACCTTCTAGTACGATTGCGTAAGGAGGATTGCCTAGCATTATCTGGCATAAATTGATTAGCTATCTCTTAAGGAGGGTGACATTTAGCCTAGTGAATTGTTCCCTTGGCAAGGGACTCAGCATCGCCGAGATGGGGTTCCTCTCCAGACGGACCTTCGCGGCTGAGCGCTACCAAGCTCTAAAGGGATAGGTAATCAGTCATGTGTCATAATCGATGGAGTGATCTGTCCGATCATGTGATCGGGCAAAGATCACTTAGCATCGCAACGGATTGAGGCTCGCTGCATTCTTTGTGCTGGAAGGAGTGTTCCCACTGCAGCCGTCGGGCTCTCACAACGGTTCCCCGACGAGAGTCTATCCACAGTGGCGTCCCCTGCGGTGTCAGCACTTGCGTTCTTCATGAAGAGGCGGAGAGTTTTCGACTGCGCCTCTTGAGCAAGAGATGATTCCCTGAAGCAGATTCTCACAAGGTCTAGAGGCTAGCTGGGTCAGCGGAGTGTCAGAGCCATAGTGCCAGATAACTCAAGACCCTAGAGTGGCTAGCCGTTCCTCAGGTCATCATATGGTGATCTGGTCCGCCTGCTAGAAAGGAAGGAGGCATGTTGAGCCTCTCCCAGTCTAAATCCGACATTTGGTTGATCAAGGTGGTGGACTCCTATTATCACTCTGATCGGGGTGTCTTTCGGGAGCAGTGTCTCCAGGGGCATTCACTTGGCATCGGGCCAAGCCAGGTATCCACAGCCCAGCTGCCGACAGGGCCATTATGGTCTCCTAGCCAACTGTTGCAAAGCTTTATTGTGGACTCGCTCTGAGTCACCAGCAGTGTCTG
This sequence comes from Chara braunii, assembly GCA_003427395.1. Taxonomy (NCBI): domain Eukaryota; kingdom Viridiplantae; phylum Streptophyta; class Charophyceae; order Charales; family Characeae; genus Chara; species Chara braunii. The sequence continues at coordinate 435,906 of BFEA01000690.1, read as the reverse complement.
GTTGGGTGTTGGCTGGCTCCCCGCACAGTAGCAAGAGCCGGGCGTAAGAAAGAAGTCGAGCGAGTAGACGGAGGTTCTGAAGTTGACTAAAGAGCTTTCGCGCCATGGGCCTGCACTCATCGGAGTGAAGGCTTCATGAAGGGGTGTGCGGCTCCCTGTGAGCTGTTCTGAGCAAGGGCTCAGAGGGTGGTCGGACCGCTATGACTAGGAATCAAGACTGACTTTGCTCTGCTTGCCGGGTTGGGTCAGCGGAGGAGCCCACCAGGGCGAGCGGGGGCACTCTCGGAAGGCTGAAAGGTAAGACTCTGAGAGTGAGTGAGGAAGGGGTGTCGACAAGGGTCTTTAGGAGAGATCCTCTTTTTTTTCTTTTTTTTTTGAGGCATGACTTGACCTTTGTTTTGCAGGTACCCTACAGCCAGATGAAGACAACGGGGTTTGGTATGACCCAACAGTAAGCGGCACGGAGCCGGCAGACAAAGAGAAAGGGGTTTGGTATGTTCACCCCTTATGAGGCAGCCTTCGGTCTAGATGACCTGGATGATCCTGGATTCGTTGATTGGTCCCATATCCGCCTGTGGTTGAGATATTGATTGTGTTGTATTGATGGGCAGTATGGATGAGATGGACTGATCCGATGATGATGAGATGTGCAGGCCAAGATTGAGACTTGGACTGCTAGACCAGACCTAGCGATGGGGTCAGGTCTAAGATTGAGGATCGATCATGATGATGCATGAGGCCAAACCTAATGAAAGGTTTGACATGAGACTGAGGCTGATTCAGTGATGCAAGGGAACGGGATTAATAGTATGATTGGGTTGCATGAGCAGTCATGATACTTGCGTGCGGTGACTGCACCACACAAGTCTGATAAGGCTAATTCCTTCTTGATTTTGATGGTGGCTTGGACCAGTGGTCCAAGCCTTATTGAGTGAGCACTCAAGCCCTAGCGGGCGAGCACCCTTATGATTGGGGATATAGTTCATATGATGCCCCTATATATCACATAGCACACAAGGCCGCTTAGCTCAAGTTGGCATATCAAGAACAGCGCAAGTACGAGGCACAAGCGATAGTTGGGTGGCGCAGCCTGGTAGGCGACGAGCGGTTCTGGTGCGCGTGGCAACGGCGGCGGCGCAGGGCGAGGCGGCTGTGGCAGGACGGTGAGCTGGCGAGGAGATGGTTGAGTAGAGGAAGAAGGGTGATATGGTGAAGGGTATGATCGAGAGGGCGGATCGAAATGTGGAGGCGGAGAGCCGTAGCGCTTCTCGTATTTTTACGCATAGTACATCATAGACCTAGGCGACGGCGTGCGCTCGCGCCGGTCCTCTGAGCGATGGCACAAGCGCGTTCCTCCCCATCTCACCTACTCCTCCTCCTCTTCGGATCTCTCCCCTTCGTACGTCAGATCGATCAGTCGATCTGGCGCCTTCCCCTGTTGACCTCCTCTCCCACGTCCAGCGCCCGAGCCTCGGGTCTTTGGTGCCATGGCAAAACTAATTAGCTGCACGATGATAAGCGCTGCACGACGGAGAGCACTAGTGCGATAAGAACGCAAGCAAGTCGAGAGCGATGAAGGCAACGGTAATAGCAAGATCGTAATAGCGCCGCACACTCGACGATATGAGTTCGAGTGCGAATGGCGAGAATGAGTAAGCTGTTAGGCCTTTATAATGGCTTCAACCTGGCGAGGACGCCAGGAATGGGGTTTGGCATGGTTGTCGGAAGATGATGCGGCGTTGCAGCGAAAATTGACTCGCCGCGGTCAACTCCCACGCTGCGTCAAAATTGTGTCTGCAGTCATGGTCAAACTGGACCCTAGCGCTTCGTTTAGACTTCCCCTGAGCCGAAACCGAGGGAAAGACGGCGCGTCAGTACAGTCCCCTGGAGACCTAATCTTCCTCGTTGGGCTGGACCGACGCGACCGCAATGGGCCAATTAGTGGGGTCCAGTCCAAACGGCACTTGAAACGGACAAAGGGTTAGCGAGATATTCAAGTTTGACCGGTTGGGACCGGACCGACACGACCGCGTAACCCGGCTAGGAAAGGAACAGCCCTAAGTAACCATATAGATGAACAGCCAGGCCCAAATAATTAAAATAGGGTCATGTGCTATTTTTAGCATGGGACTGACTGTTCGTTTCCCAAAGTCGGGCCTGCGCCAGTCCCGTTCTAAAAATAACACAGCCCCACGCTATTTTTAGCGTGGGACTGACTGTTCATCTACCGGGAACTAGACCTGCGCCAGTCCCGTTCTAAAAATAACCCAGCCCCACGCTATTTTTAGCATGGGATTGACTGTTCATATCCCGAGGTTGGGACTACTGCTATTTTTAGCACAGGCCCGGTCTAGAGCTTGACCACAGCCCCGACCTTGGGACTGCAGCACTCAGCCCCTATCACTTGGCCTCTCCATTATAAAAGAGAGGCCACGTCACCCAAGAAGACACAGATCAGACAGATCGAGAGCACGCTCACTTGTGGAATGCAGCAATGCTGGCAGAACAGCAAGTAAGAATCTCTCACACGCGGGGATGTGGAACGACTGGCGGGACTGCGAGGAAGGAGAAGGACTGAAGCTACTGCGTTAGAGCAAGTGGGAAGAGGGATGACCAAGACATGCAAGAAGGAGGTAAAGGGAAGGGGGTTGCTCGGGGAAGTACGGCAGTCTCATTCCTCACAAGGGCCATCTCGCTTTCTCCCTCACCTCCTCTCCTGTCATCTTCTTTCTGCTTCCCTGCTCGCTCTCTCCCCTTTCCTTCTTCTCGCTCGGATGTATGAGGTCTGTCTAATCCCCCGCGAGCATATTGGTTCATGGCACGATTCTGATCTACCCAAGGGTCGGCGGTGTTGAGCACCCGAGCTCGCCGTGCTCAAGGACTGAGGATACCGTGTGCTCCCGAGCACCGTGCCTGAGAGCTGTTGAGATTGGGTACTCACTCGCACTGTGCTTGAGGGCGGTTGATATTGTGCACCATACTTAAGGGCTGATACTGTGTACGAAGACTGTTGATGCCGAGTCATGCGGTGAACCCTGTCATACTTCGTTGTGTCTGGGTCGAATCTGCCAAGGGTTACATGATCTGTGTATCACTTCAGATTTTGGGACTTTGTATGAGCAAGCATTTGGCATAGTATTTGGCTGTGCCAATAGGCACTCAAATAGGGCTTGATGATTGGTTGTGCCAATGAGCACTTAAACTGAATGATTAGTTGTGCCAATAGGCACTTAAACAGAGTATGACGGTTGGCTATTCGAGTCCCTTGATTCGCTGTACCAAAAGATGATTCGTTGCATCATGGTCCAACTGCGACTGTGCACACTCAAATTTAAGTGTGACATTGCACTTTGAACTTGGGTGTTGTGTGCGCACCATGTCTAAGTACCAAGTCTGCAACAGTACCATATCTGAGCATTCCTCAACAGAGCGCAGAGAAAGCACCGTACTTGAGTATCATATCAGAGCATTCCTCAACAGTGCGCAGAGAACGCACTGCACTTGAGCATTCCTCAACAGTGCGCAAAGAGCGCACCATACTGAGCATTCCCCAACAGTGCGCAGACCATACTTGCGCACCGTGTTTGAGGACCATTTGTGTTATTCGCCACTGTACGGAGTTGCGCACCGTATCTGAGGACCATTTGTGCTATTCACCACTGTGCGCAGTTGCATGCCGTAACTGAGGACAATTTGTGCTATTCGCCCCTGTGCGTTGTTGAGGGCCGCACTTGCGGGCCATATCTGAGTTTGCCACTGTGCGCAGTGTGCGCACCGCACTTGAGGAACAACATATGAGTATTTCGCAGTTAGCCACTGTGTGCAGTGTGCGCACCGCACTT
>BFEA01000690.1:402863-431754 GCA_003427395.1 Chara braunii | reverse complement strand
TTGCCACTGTGCGCAGTGTGCGCACCGCACTTAAGGGCTACATCTGAGTATTTCGCAGTTTGCCACTGTGCGCAGTGTGCGCACCGCACTTGAGGGCTACATCTGAGTATTTCGAAGTTTGCCATTGTGCGCATTGTGCGTACCGCACTTGAGGGCTACATCTGAGTATTCCACAGTTTATCATTGTGCGCAGTGTGCGCACCATACTCGATTGCCATATATGAGTTTGCAACTGTGCGCAGAGTGCGCACCATACTTGAGGGCCATACGAGGCCACTTCGCAGTTTGTAACTGTGCGCAACATGCACACTATATACGTGAAGCATATCTGAGTTTGCAATTGTGCGCCAGCGCACACCACATTAAAAGGTCATTTCGCAGTTTGCGATAGCATTGTACTTGAGGACCATTACGGAACTGTGCACAGAGAGCGCACCGTACCTAAGAACCATAGCTGGACATTCTGCAACTGCGCAAAATGCGCACCGAACTTGAAACAGTGCGCAGAGTGCGCACCGTATTTAAGGGTCATTTCTGAGCATTGTGCTATTCACAAGGGTCAGGGTCATTTCAAAGCGTTGTGCTATTCGCAAGGGCCATGACCATTTCAGAGAGGTGTGCTATTCGCAAGGGCCAAAACATTTCTGCTGGGCGCTGTTGCGCACCGTGACTAAGAACCATCTTCGCAACTGTGCGCTGTTGCGCACTGTGACTGAGGGTCATGCATAGCCGATTCGAACCAGAAGCGTCGGTGTCCATATCAACTGAGTTTGAGTCTGCGCACGCTCTGTTGACCAACTCTCATTTAATGACAATAGCGGTCTGGCCCTAAGAGAAGGCCAAGTTTTGCGCGCAGCAACCAGTAGTATATTGGTTCCAAGCAAAGATTGATTTTGACCATCAGATCGTGATATTATTTTTTTAAGTACGCGCTCACGCGCGCCCAGATCAGATTTATTATTTTAAGTACGCGCCCATGAGCGCCCAAACCAGATTTATTATTTTAAGTACGCGCCCGCGCGCGCCCAAACCAGATATTAATTTTAAGTACACTTCCACGCGCGCCCAAGCTTGGCATTTGCAGCTAGAGTGCGCGCCCAAGCTTGGCATTGCAGTTAGAGTGTGCGCCCGTGCGCGCCCAAGCTTGGTATTGCAGTTAGAGTGCGCGCCCATGCACGCCCAAGCTAGGCATTGCAATTAGAGTGTGCACCCATGCGCGCCCAAGCTTAGCATTGCAGTTAAAGTGCGTGCCCATGCGCGTCCAAGCTTAGCATTGCAGTTAAAGTGCGCGTCCATGCCCGCCCAAGCAGGGCATTGCAGTTAGAGTGCACGGCCATGTGCATCCAAGCTTGGCATTGCAGTTAGAGTGCGTGCCCAAGCGCGCCCAAGGTAGGCATTGCAGTTAGAGTGCGCGCCCATGCGCGCCCAAGCTTGGCATTGCAGTTAGAATGCGTGCCCATGCGCGCCCATGCGCGCCCTAGCTTGGCATAGCAGTTAGAGTGAGCGCCCATGCGCTCCCAAGCTCGACATCGTTGTTAGAGCGTGCGCCCGTGTGCGACCAGATTCGATATTGCTATTTGAGTGCGCGCCCGTGTGCGCCCAGGCTGGATATAGTTATTTGAGTCCGCGCCCATGTGCACTTGCGCTGGATGTGTGCGCCCAAGCTGGTTATTGTCGTTTGAGTGTGAGCCCATGTGCACCCGAGCATAGGGTTGCTAGATGGGATGATTTGCCTTCACGTACCCGTTGATTTATACCCCTGCTGATCAGCACCGCCCTATGCGCATGATATATGAGGAGCGTTCAGTCCCTGCACAGACGATTTGGAACAGTCTGGTCCCAGTACATTCAACATTTATGACTGGTCCCTGTGCATGAGATGTTTTGCTGATCGGTTGCTGCTCAGCCGGGCCTCTTCAGGCGGGCCCCTTTCTTTTGAGATTGCTGCTGTTCAGCCGGGCCCATTCAGGCGGGCCTTATATTGAGTTGTTGTTAAGCCAGGCCCCTTTAGGCGGGCCCACCTCTCGGGATTGTTGCAGTTTTCAGCCAGGCCCCTTCAGGCGGGCCCTTTCGTCTGAGATAGCTGTTGTTCAGCCGGGCCCATTCAGGCGGGCCCAATACTGAGTCGCTGTTCAGCCGGGTCCATTCACGCAGGCCCTATATTGAGTTGCCGTTTTAGTCCGACCTTTTAGGCGGGCACTTACATTGAGTTGCTGACTACTATTTCGGCCAAGTCTTGGAGACAGTACCCGTACTAGAGAGGGTGTGCTTTCTGTCCAAGCTGGCCCGTCATCGTGAGACTACCCCTAAGTGGGGTAGATTGATTGAGAGGTTCGGTTACAGACATGTGGGACATGAGAGTTTCACTATCAGGGCCAATGAGTCCTCGACCTCGAGACACACGCTCGTGATCATCTACTCGGTGAAGGGGGCAGAGACGGGGGTGAAGGGCACCACATACGACAGGATTGCTGGTTACATATTTCGCAGGGAGAGCTATTGGAGGGACAACTGGCTACATGTGGTGTTCCCTCGCGTACCTTTAACACCTGGGGGCGTGCTCTTCGATTTTGATGGGTGCAACCGTATGCCCCTTACTGAGTCTGGCAGCAAGGACAAGAGGCGGAAGGACGACCGGATTATGAGAGAGATAGCCAGAATTGGGGTCCCAATCACTACATGCGTCCAGAGATCAGAGACAGATGAGTCGGACTTGGAGCCTTGCTCTGTGAGTGACATTGATCTGGGCGACTATTTCAACTGGGACACTCACAGAGGTTGAGTTTGTGGACAGTGACAGGAGCGCAGGAGACCGGTGAGCGACGACGACAGAGAGCGACTTTGAGGAGGGTTACGTATCTTCTTGCACGATATCTTCTTGAGGGCAATTGACTCCTACATGTCAGACGACCCTAGGTCTGAGACAGCTATTGGTCCCTTGAGAGGGGAGGGTCCAGTCCCATATCTCTGGGATGGCTATAGTCATTTCGTGGGGACAGACTTTGCTATGCAGACTTATCGAAAGCTCCTTTATGGAGACCGTTTCCTCAAGGTATCCTACATCTACTCTGGTGGGAGAGGACAGATTGAGATATTGATTGGAGCTCTAGGCAACATTATCCTTGCGGAGGAGCTTTATCTCAGGAGCGTTGCAGACGAGGATATGGCGAGATGCGTGGCCTGTACATGCAAGATTGATCCAGCAGCGCCTCTCGGCATCAGCTACGTGGTTCCAGAGTCGATAGCTACGCGATATCTCAATGACGAGGCGCCAGATATAGAGTCCCATACGACAGCACTTACTTACGAGGGGGTACCGCTTATTATCATTGATTGAGGTTCAATGAGGTTCTCTCTTTTCAGTCACTATGATGTATTACGACATTATTATTTATTAGTGACTGCAGCCCTCCGATGACCGCTCCCTGCATGCACTGTGTACCACTCTTCAGTCTCGTTTCTCTGGTCATGCTCTTGCAAAGTCTTCTTTCTGGTCTTCTCATTTTGTCAGTGTCAATTGCTCTATGATGTATGTATGTTTATTATTTTCCTCCTTATGATGCACAGGCTACACTCAAGGCAGCTTGAAGGACTCCTGGATGATAGGGACTCCGGTGACCTTGAGTCTAACCTTTATACGTGGTCAGGTGCACGCGATAAACCCGAACGCCTCACTCTAAGTCGTGTCGCCGCGGGCAGGAGGGATAGCCCTGACTACTCGGCTGTATGACAAAGTGTGACTGCCTCTGAATAAACTTCTATTTTTTTATACCTATGAAAATCTAACTAGACCCTCTGACCCATTGAGCTCGGTCCGGGGAAGGATATCTAACCAGACCCTTGAAGCAGTGGGGGCGCGACAGCGCGCCTCTCTGCCTGCCCCCCCGCCCTCGATCACGTCCATCCGCCGGCCCACAGTAAAACTTCACCCCCAAGTCCGGCGTGGAGCGAACTATCGACCTCCCCCCGCGGCCAATACTGCTTAAGGGTTCGGAAGAAAAATAAAATAATGATGTTGGGAGGGTTGCCCAGCAGATCGAAGTATCCTGGACTAGCTAGGCGTGAGAAAATAGAGCCTTGAGAGACTCAACATGAGAAGAAGGCTTCCCTTAGAAAATCAGAGCAAAACGGGCTCAAAATTGGTCAAACGAAGACAAAACGGAGCCCTCTAGAAGCATGGGGGTGACATTGTTGGAATCCGAGATGTAACGGTCAAGTAACAGCCATGAACCTGGCCTTGAATAAAGCCTTAAGGCCTAGAAAATGGGTGCACAGTAGTTTGACACTTGTCACAACTGAAATAAAAGAAAAAGAAAGAAAAATAAGAGAGAAATGAGGGAGAATGAGACAAAAAGGGAGAAAAGAGTGGAGGAGATTGTGTCGGCCTATTGGGACCTGCACACTAGGGACTCGTAGGTCCCAACTGTGACCTCATCCCTCTTAGAATGAGGGAGGGCAATCTGGATTGTAGCGTTATGGCCCTTGGGGCCATATCTCACTAAAATCTGAATTAAAAAGCAGAAAATGAGAGAAAATGCAAAAAGGAAGTGACCAGTTTTCTTTTGGACCATGGATATGAGATCAGATCTCATGGTGGAGAGGAACTAGCCATTTTCTATGGGCCAGCTCAAAACAGCTAACTCCGGAATGAGGTGGCAGACCAAAATGGAAAGAAACAAAAGAGGAAAAAGGACGAAACTGTGCATTTGGCCCAAAAAGAGAGCCAGATGCACCAAAAATTGAAAAAGTGGACTTAGGGGCTCAAAATTGAAGCAAGGGCTACTAGGGGGTGGCACGGATTATTGCTGGTCTTGGATCTCAGCCAGATCCAAGGCTGAAAAGGTGCCGCTGCATGAAAAAATATCTCGGCCTACCAAAAACGAGATACAAACTGAAAAAATGGAGAAAAAAACCCACAAGGCCTTTTTCTTTCAAGTAAAATTGCCCCTTGGGCATTAGGACCCAAGGGAGCAGCATTTGTGAGGCAAAAAGGAGGCCGTAGTAGGCCAAGAGGCAATCCGAGTTGGTACCAACCACTCGGACTGCATGTACTTGGCCAAAAAGAGGCCCGGGTGCCTCCAGAAAGGCCTAGTAGTGATATTTTGCCTTGGGGGTACCTCGGTTCACCTCAAGGCTCATGGGGAGGCTCATGGGCTGGCCGGACTGCTGGTTTCAGCCTACATAAGCTGGGAATTCAGTCCGTCACTTTCACAATTACATGAGGAATGCCCAGCCCAAGTGAGCTCATGAGAACACTCTTTCACTTGGAGAGAGGAGAGGAGAGCCCATGCTAGTTTGGGAGCTTGGTGGAGGCCATGAGCTAGGGAGAGGAGCTCTAGAGACTAGAGGTAGTGAGGCTGGCACTAGGGGAGGTGATCTGCCATAGCCCCCTGGGTGTGAGGAATAGACAGAGGCTAGAGGAAGCCTCATTTTCCCTCCTAGAGGGGAGGACTCCATAGCCATGATGATGGGAGCTTGAGCCAACTTGGGAAGAGGTGAGAAAAGAAGGAGAGAGGCTTGAAGAAGGAGGGAGTCATAGCCAAGGAGGAGTTGTGCAAGGAGGAGGAAAACCTTATCAAGATTGAGACTCCATCTCCAACACACTAACAAGGTGAGTGGAAGGAAGAGGATGCATCTTCTTCTTCATCTTCTTCTTTTTCTTCTTTTTTTTTTTCTTCTTCCTCTTCTTCTCCTTATCCTTCTTCTTCTTCTTCCTCCTCTCCTTCTCCTTGTTTTTCATCTTCTTCTTCTTCTACTTCTTTTTCTTCATCTTCTTCTTCTTATTGAGATACTCAAACTTTTGATTCTTCACTCACATACTAGTAGGTAGTGCTCCGATTCTTCTATGGATGATCTTTTGTTGGTTACTTGTGATTTGGGTTACCCAAACTCTTGTTTTTCATTCACACACTAGTAGGTAGTGCTCCGATTCTTCTATGGATGATGTCGTATTTGTTACTTGTGATTTGGGCTACTCGAACTCTTGTTCTTCACTCACATGTTAGTAGGAGATCCTCCGATTCTTCCATGGATGATCTCTTGCTTAAATCTTATGAGATAGCCAAGTGCAACTCTTGGTTTTCATTCACACACTAGTAGGTAGTGCTCCGATTCTTCTACGGATGATGTCATGTTGATTACTTGTTATTTGGGCTACTCAATCTTTTGTTTTCCACTCATATACTAGTAGGTATTGCTCTGATTCTTCTATGGATAATCTCATGTTGGTTACTTGTGATTTAAGCTACTCAAACTCTTGTTTTTCGCTCACATACTAGTAGGTAGTACTCCGATTCTTCAATGGATGATGTCATGTTGGTTACTTGTGATTTGGGCTACTCAAACTCTTGTTTTTCACTCATATACTAGTAGGTAGTGCTCCGATTCTTCTATGGATGTTGTCATGTTGGTCAGTTGTGATTTGGGCTACTCAAACTTTTGTTTTTCACTCACATGTTAGTAGGAGATCCTCCGATTCTTCCAAGCATGATCTCTTGCTCAAATCTTGTGAGATAGCCTAGTGCAACTCTTGGTTTTCATTCACACACTAGTAGGTAGTGCTCCGATTCTTCTATGGATGATGTCATGTTGGTTACTTGTTATTTCGGCTACTCAAACTCTTGTTTTTCACTCATATATTAGTAGGTAGTGCTCTGATTCTTCTATGGATGATCTCATGTTGGTTACTTGTGATTTAAGTTACTCAAACTCTTATTTTTCACTCACATACTAGTAGGTAGTGCTCCGATTCTTCAATGGATGATGTCATGTTGGTTACTTGTCATTTGGGTTACTCAAAATCTTGTTTTTCACTCATATACTAGTAGGTAGTGCTCCAATTCTTCTATGGATGATCTCATGTTGGTGACTTGTGATTTGGGCTACTCAAACTCTTGTTTTTCACTCACATGTTAGTAGGAGATCCTCTGACTCTTCCAAGCATGATCTCTTGCTCAAATCTTGTGAGATAGTCTAGTGCAACTCTTGTTTTTCATTCACACACTAGTAGCTAGTGCTCTTATTCTTCTATGGATGATGTCATGTTGTGTACTTGTGATTTGGGTTACTCAAACTCTTGTTTTTCACTCATATACTAGTAGGTGGTGCTCCGATTCTTCTATGGKTGATGTCATGTTGATAACTTATGATTTAAGTTACTCAAACTCTTGTTTTTCACTCACATACTAGTAGGTAGTGCTCCGATTCTTCTATGGATGATGTCATGTTGGTTACTTGTGATTTGGGCTACTCAAACTCTTGCTTTTCACTCACATACTAGTTGGTAGTGCTCCGATTCTTCTATGGATGATCTCATGTCGGTTACTAGTGATTTAGGCTACTCAAACTCTTGTTCGCCACTCACGTGTTAGTAGGAGATCCTCCGATTCTTCCATGGATGATCTCTTGCTCAAATCTTGTGAGATAGCCTAGTGCAACTCTTGGTTTTCACTCATATACTAGTAGGTAGTACTCCGATTCTTCTATGGATGATCTCATGTTGGTTACTTGTGATTTGAGCTACTCAAACTCTTGTTTTTCACTCACATACTAGAAGGTAGTACTCCGATTCTTTAATGGATGATGTCATGTTGGTTACTTGTGATTTGGGCTGCTCAAGTTCTTGCTTTTCACTCATACACTGGTAGGTAGTGCACCGCTACTTCCATGGATGATCTTTGATGCAATCTTGGTGATCTAGCCTACTCACACTCTTGCTTTTCACTCACACACTAGTAGGTAGTGCACCGCAACATGGATGATCTTTGATGCAATCTTGGTAATCTACCCTAATCAAACTCTTGCTTTTCACTCACACACTAGTAGGTAGTGCGCCGCTACTTCCATGGACGATCTTTAATGCAATTTTGGTGATCCAGCCTACTCACACTCATGCTTTTCACTGACACACTAGTAGGTAGTGCACCACTACTTTTATGGATGATCTTTGATGCTATCTTGGTGATCTAGCCTACTCACACTCTTGGTTTTCACTCACACACTAGTAGGTAGTGCACCACAACTTCCATGGATGATCTTTGATGCAATCTTGGTGATCTAGCCTACTCACACTCTTGCTTTTCACTCACACACTAGTAGGTAGTGCACCGTTGATTCCATGTATGGTCTTTGATGCAATCTTGGTGATCTAGCCCACTCAAGTTCATGCCTTTCACTCACACACTAGTAGGAAGTGCACCGCTTCTTTTATGGATGACCTTTGGTTCAACCTTGGTGATCTAGCCTACTTAGACTCTTGCTTTCACTTACATTAGTAGTAGGATGTGCTCCGATTCTTCCGTGAATGGATCTTTGCTCAAATCCTTGTGTTTGATCTTGTTAGACTCTCGCCTTCACTCACATGTTAGTAGGTGATGTTCCAGTTCTTACTTAAATGATCTCTCCTCTATGTGGATGTGCTTACTAGATCTAGCTTCTCATTGGCAAGTTCATGCTTGATGTGATGTTTCGGATGTTACTTAGTTGATCTCTTCTCTATGTGCATGTGCTTTCCACTAGATCTAGCTTCTCATTGTCAAGTTCATGCTTGATGCGATGTTCTGGATCTTGCTTAGATAATCTCTTCCTCGATGTGCATGTGCTTTCCACTAGATCTAGCTTCTCATTGTCAAGTTCATGTGTGTTGTAATGTTTCGGATCTTGCTTAGTTGGTCTCTCCTCTATGTGCATGTGCTTTCCACTAGTTCTAGCTTCCCATTGTCATGTTCATGTATGTTGTGATGTTCCGGTTCTTGCTTAGTTGATCTCTCCTCTATGTGCATGTGCTTTCCACGAGTTCTAGCTTCCCATTATCAAAGTTCATGTATGTTGTGATGTTCCGGTTCCTAATTGGTTGATCTCTCCTCTATGTGCATATGCTTTTCACTAATTGTCAAGTTTATTTTGTGTTGTGATGTTCCAGTTCCTACTTAGTTGATCTTTCCTCCATGTGCATGTGCTTTTCGCTAGTCCCAGTTTCTCATTGGCAAGTTCATGTGTGTTATAGTATTCGGTTCATACTTAGTTGATCTTTTACTATGGGATGGGTGACCGACATTTGGCTGCTACTACGGGTGATAACTTGATTAGGATTAAAAATTTGTTATCTCTCTCCTTCTCCCTCTCTCTCTTTCTCTTTCTCTCTTCCTCTCTTCTCTCTCTCTCTCTCTCTCTCTCTCTCTCTCTCTCTCTCTCTCTCTCTCTCTCCCTTCACTTTGGCCCCCTCTCTCCCTTCCCCTCACTTGGCATATGACTAACGCTTCTCCCCTCACTTGTTACAATGCCAGGGTGCGAACAGTAAAAAGGGGATCATACCTCACTTGGTGGAGAGAGAGCGCAAGGGAAGGGGTAGCCGGTCCCTTGCGCCACCAAGAAGGCAAAGAAAAATGACGTTGGAAAAGTGAGAAAGGACGAGATCCGAAAAAAGTATAAGTTAAAGCGAGGTCAGTTTTTTGACTCAACCATTTCCCCGACTGCATGACTATGAGAACAGGATGGGCTGATTGAGGAAAGAAAAGGGAACAAAGAACAGCCAAAGAGTTTTGAAAAGATAGGCATGTGGGAAGAGCTATGTGTTGACCCCCAACGGGGGATTGTATGAATTTTTGCTTTGTATGAGATTGTGCAGGTAAGTGAAGGCTAAGGATGCCTTGAGCGGGATAGGGCCGGGAGGAACCGGGCATCAAAATGAAAAGGGAAGGGGGACGAAGGGGGTTACGGGACCCTTAGCATAAAGCCAACCCATGAGAATGACCTTTGCGGTTAAAATTTAGTATGAATGAGGGAAGGGCATGCAATCTTGCCAAGGGAAATGTGAAGTTACGTGTGCATGCATGTAAAGGCCCCAAAAAGACTAAGGGGCTTGCTTCAATAATTTGAGTGTGAATTATGAGACCCGAGGGGTGCATAGAGGCGAGGGGGAGGACGGTTTCGCCACACCCCGATGACGCCGTAGGAACACAAGGTTTAGGAAAATGGTGCGCGACCTAAGGATGACGCTTAGTCTGCGCACAAAAGAAGATTACTCTCAAAGAACCCTTGGGCTGCCTGTGTATGGGAAGGAGCAATTGCTTGAGAAAACGACAAAGAATAAAAAAAAAATCAGTGCTATGGAATGACCAGCGAGACTACCACCCGGCGTGAGGACTGAGCTACATCCCCAATGTCAAAGCTCTCTCGTGCGATGGCCCACCCCCATCCATCTCAAAGCACTAGGTGGGGGTGACCCTGGGACGAACGGCCCGCGCCCTGAGCATGATCGTGGGCAGGCCGAGCCAACTGGGACCCGCAGTGGGGTCGACTAAGGCTCGAAAGTCTACCAGGGTTTGGCCCTACAAAAATGGTTGAGGTGACGGGCAAGGGTTAAATTGACCCTTGTGATTCTGAAGGGGGCGTGCGACGCATTGACGTGTACACAACCCAAGATAAGAAAAATGAACTTGTGTTTGTTCTTTCCCTTGTGGGAAATCAGATTTGAGAGTGGTTGGGCGCATGGCATGGCCGGGCCTGGAGGTATAACATGCATGCTATGCACTTGATCAGTCGTTTCCTTGTGGAATGGCTCTAGCCCTCCTTCGTCTGGTGCTGGTGTTCGCCAGTCCGGGGAAGCCTTGGGCAAGTCGCAGGTCGACCCCTCCTCTTCGTATGAAAGAAGGGCTCCGGTTACCTGGCAGGCGGTTGGTGCTTCGGCTTAGACCTGGTGCCAATGAAAATCCCGTGGCGGAGTGATCCGACCGGACGGGTGCCCTTCTATCTTCTTCTTTGAGCCTAGCGGGCTCATGCACTTTGCACCTTTTTTTTAAAATGCTTGAAGGAACCAACATGAACACAACGGGTCATCAAGAAGGAACAATCTCGCCTTATGAAAGGACAGACAAGTGAAAAGAAAGGGAATGAAGGGAGTTGCTACACTCCCAGGGAAACTAGCTCACCTTTGAAGACCCTAACAAGAAGGAACTAACCACTATATCTGAGAATAGGGGGAGTGACACTCATTGTCCTGAGAAAAAAATGTGAGTTATGGGTAGGAAGCGCTGGGAGCACCAAGGGAAAGACACTTGTATTCTATGTGTCCCACTTGGGACTTGTGTTTGCATGATTGGATTTGAGCGTCTTGCCTTTCGGAAGGAAAGGATGGGTCTGCACTGGCCTGTGCAGGTTGTGAAATGTCGCTCTCTTTTTGTAGGCTGCCGTGTGTTCGTGTGTGGAGGTGAGGCCACCGAGCTGTCGGACGGGAGTTTGTCACGCCGGTTGATTAGTAGCATTCCCATTCGAGCAGTAAGGAACTTTGCTCGATGATCTGTTGGGCAGGGTGCAAAACGTCTTCTCAGGCGGGGCTTAGCCTGTTGGCTGGCAGGGGGAGTACCACTGCATGCGGACAAAGACGGAGCCTCAGAGACGATTAGTAGCCTCTCGTAGCATGGTTTGGGAAAGGCTGATTCTTGCCGGACCGGTGGAAGTGAATGCCGGGACGACTGACTTTTTTCCTTGTATTTAGGCACACGGGGTAACCCTCGGTGTCGGTACGAATGTGCGAGAGCGGCAAGACGGGATGGAAGATTCTGGGTACAATGAAAGGGCTAACGCCTTGTCGGAGCTTGGGTACTGCGCTCGCGACGGTTGAGCTGCGCTTGAGGTATGGGATAAAACTCTACTGTAGTACCAGCGGAGAGACCATATTGGGGATGGCCGGTGAGGAGATGACCGGCCCGTATGTGAGATTGCCTGATTTTTTTGTGTTCCTCTTCTGTAAAGATTGATAGAGTTTGGACTGTTGGACGGGACATATTTCTAAGTCTATCCCCCCCCCCCCCAGCTAAGTCCACATGAGTGAGAGATGATTGGAAGGAAAGAGGATAGAGGTCAACTGGAATGGAACCAAGAGAAAGAACGTGGGGGAATGGATGGCCGACCGAGGGTATCATGGGAAGGAGGTACTTAGGAATGGGGAGGTAAATTAGGGAGACCTTGATGAGGGGTCTGAAATAATTATCATCTAGGACGAGGGTTGATCTGACCGGAAGGACCGTTTGAAACTCTCTTATGAAAACAGAGGTGGGGTGTTGGAAACAAGATGGCGCGATGGTTGTCTTCCCCGATTTATACCAGCAGCCCGGAAATGCCAATAGATGTAAAGGATGGGGTGTCGGTCGTCCTCCTGGAAGATGGGACGTGGACGGACCTTGAACCAGCATATCAAACCGTAATGCTGAAAGGGGAGGACGCGTTTCTGTGGATAGAGACGGTGTGGGCTAATGTCAGCTTGACGAGGTTGTCGCCGAGCTTAATGGATTTGGAGTTCCGAGGGACAGTGGAAGCTCGAGGGTGGGTCTACTTGTCGCAAGACGGGGAGAATGCTATGGTCATAGAGTTGGCACTCGGAAATACGCCGGACGAATTGTTTAGGAAGGCAGAAGCGGAGGTTGTGCGGGCTGCGTGTCAGTGGAGGAAAATGGAAATGGAAAGGGTAGACGCGCGGGTGGAGCTTGGGGATAGAGGAAGCATGAGGCGACCTGTCAGAACCATGCGATGTGTGCTGCCTCCCTTCCTCGTCGATGCGGTTTTCGAAACCCGAAGCAGGCTAGTACGGATATGCCAGTCCATGACGAACCTCGGACTATACCAGTGCGTTAGGCAAGACTTCTTTTGGTTGTCGGTAGAAACGGGGCCGTTTGAGGGGAACTGGGCGGACGAGCTGGCTGAGATACTAAACTGCCTTCGCGTAAACGCTGTTTTGGTCTCTAGCTCCATGCATTGGGGGATAGTCTATAGAAGTGTGGCAATAGAGGAGACATTTCTAGAAGGGGTGAGAGAGTTGTTCTATAACGAAGAAGACGACTTCAACGATGAGGACGAGGATGATGAAATAGAAGACTGGGACTTCTAAGGAGGGTGACTTGACCTAAGGGAAACGGGTGGTCTGGTATTGTGCAGGAAGGGGAAAGATGAGTAGAGAGGAAAGGATGATGGAATACACCTTCAAGGGATGGGAACCAAGGCGACTCAAAGGAGGAATAGAAATGCGTGTACTAGCAGGAAACGAGTGGAGGGGGACCACATGCGACTGGGTCGGGTTTGAGGTTGCCCAAGAATTATCATATGTGTGGATAGAACGGATTTGGAACCCAATAAGGGAAGAGGAAGGTTGGGACGATATAGCAGAAGGCAAAGTGGAATCGGTCGGGACGATTGTCCTTTCCGAAGATGGGTGACACTTATTTTGCACTACGTTAGCAACGAGACATGATCCAATGTGACTTCTAGGGGATTCAGAGGCGCGAACCCGAAAAGAAGGCAAGAGGTTTGGCAATGAGGGGTGGGACGAAGTAAGTAGCAGAGTGGTGATGGGAGGATGGAGGGAACTCAGACCTCCCTGCCTGCGCACAACCGCATAGGTGCTCGAGTTCATGGTTGACTTGTTCGGGGGTTTCGAGCACATAGCAGATGTGGCCGACTCCATGAGGGAAGCACACATAGAATGTGCCTGACTGACCGAGGAATTCTATAGGTTCTCCTTAAAATATGGGCCCTTCTACGGCGATAAAGTCAGTGAAGTCATCACCGCCCTGAGGATAGGCAAGTACGACCGCCTAGAGGTAGACGCGGAAGCTTGGGATGCCATGGTTAGTCGGGAGGCGGCGGCCGCGCCATCCTACGTGGACGATGTTTTTACGCTGTTTGAGGTACTGTGGTTCGATTAAAGGGACCCGAAAATCGAACACCGTAGGGAGGTCGGAGTATGGAGGGTGCAGGTGAATTAGGATGTAGCGTAAGAAAAGGGGGCGTGTACATTAGTTAGCAGGGGATGCGAGGGGGTCGAAACAAGGGGAGGTAGCAACACTAAAAATGGGAAGAAAATTTGTACGTGTATGGGGCAGGGATAGCAGCAAGAACCAGTGTACGATAGGTAGGGAGTGCTGAAAGACTAAAGCACGAAAGGCATTGAATCTCGCTGGGTGCAGCAATCGGACTAAGGAAGCAGGAAAGGAGACATTGCCAGATGGCCCGACGAATGACGTTTTGGGAGGATAGGCCTCGCGGGATCCTACCACCAAGAGCATCACGGGGAGAGTCGAAATAAGCATGCCAGCAAGAAACGTGGTAAGTAACCCGGTAATGGACTGGGTGGGGGTAGAATTGGTGGAAGACACGGTGTACCTAGTAGTAGAGTTGGAATGGCGTGCGAGAGGAGAGTTCGGGGGCATAAATTTGGACCTCTCAGGGCACGTGCATACGACGGTATCCTTACACCTGTCGGAAGAAGGATGGCGGACCTTTGGGATTGCTTTGGCTTCGGGGGATGACCCCGTGCGAATGTTCGAAGGAGCATGGAAAATAACCTGGCGGGAGGGGTTGGAGTTCGTGGATCTGGAACAAGATGACGTAACGGTTGAGGTAAAAGTTACCGCAGCTGGGGTCTTTGAGTTGCCAAATGAGGTCGTACGAATGAGTCTACCATCCTTTCTACTAAGACGAATGGGAGGCGTAGAGCGAGTAGACCAGGCGGTAGCTGCCATAACTAGGCTAAATTTTGACGAAGCATTAATGTATCAGGAATACTACCGGGCCTTCCTAGAGATGGGGCATTTTGAAGACGAACGAGGGCACGGGGTGTTTTGCATACTACGAGCAATAGTAAATACTAGGCCAGGGGTTCTGCAAATAAGTGATGAGGCCATGTGGAGAGTCATCAGGCGGGAAGTAGGTCGGGGCGCGACCTACACAGATGACCTTTACCGGTTGTACGAACAACCAGAGGAGGTTGCGGCTTCTGAGGATATGGAGGGATAGTTGGGACCAGAGAAGAAGAATGAGAACATAAAGGGTAAGGGGGTAGTAGGTGAACGTTTACTGAGGATTGGCTGTAACACTTTCTATGTGGACTATGCAGGGAATTGTCAAGGCAACACTGGCAGCAAGACGTGTGCGAATGGAACGCCAGCCCCGGTACCCCGGACCGCCCTGGAATAACAACGGGCGATGAGAAGTATCCCTCCCGTCAAATTCCAACTTTCGGGGGTTCGACACAGAATGGGGGGCCGTGACTCTTGGGAGAGATAAGCCTTTATGTTGGTGGAATGTCGGTGGATAGGGATGAGACTCAACTGGGGGCCTGGGGATGACTTGTTTTCCAATTTGGAGATAACCGGGGTCCTATACCTACCCAAGGCTGGCTGGCACTTGTTGGGGATAGGAATAGCACAAGGCCACGAACTGGCTCCAATCTGCCCGAGGGCGGCCCGGGTATTGACGTGGATAGGACAATCGGTCAGGGGTAGAAGAAACGTGGATTTACTTACCAAGGTGAAAATGGGAGGTTGGAGGGAATTCACGGCACCAACCACACCGCTGAGGTGCCGGGTCCCCCGATTTATGATAGACCTCATCTTCGGGAGTCTCGCGAGGACACTGGAACTGGCAGACTCGGCGATAGTTTGGGTAGACCACTTCCCCTTTCAAACCATCGGGATGTTCTACGATGTTTCTGTGGAACATGGGCGGTTCTGGGGAAACAGGGCCCACAAGTTACTTGAAGTCGTCCATATTCTAATATTTGGGTTGCCACGACTAGCTTGGGCGGAATACGAACACATAATCCTAAGAGAAATCGAGATAGGAGAGAGTTATCTAGCACGGGTGGCTCAACTATTCGAGGAGTCTACCGAACCGAAAGGGCCACAAGGGCGAGAACGGGACTAGCGTCCGGGGGCGGGCCAATGGGGCAAATTGAGTATAGACTCCTAATGGAAATAAGGAAGGATCTTGAACCCGGACGATCAAAACTTGCTAGAGAACAAAGAGGGGAGGATAGAGTCCTAATGGTTGCCATGACCCGGAAGGTCGAAAAGGGGAATACTGCCCGGGAAACTTTCCCTAGCAGAATGCCTAACCCGGACTTCTACGAGCCGGTCCGACAGGACAAGGGCGCTCTAAACGAGCCTGTGATAAAGGAAACTAAGTCGCGCCCTTAGCTCGGCAGGCAGTAGGGTCAGTCATGGCTCCTTCTTAGGGAAACAATCAAGAAACAGAAATAGGGAGAAGGCTATTTTCGGAATAAAGATAAGCCAACGAAGCCGAAACCTAGGGAACCTAAATGCCTCGCTTTGCGTGTGTCTTG
The DNA here is from genome assembly GCA_003427395.1 of Chara braunii. Classification (NCBI taxonomy): domain Eukaryota; kingdom Viridiplantae; phylum Streptophyta; class Charophyceae; order Charales; family Characeae; genus Chara; species Chara braunii. The sequence continues at coordinate 415,640 of BFEA01000690.1, read as the reverse complement.
GGGAATCCTCTGGTATGCAAAATGGCAACGGAGGACGAGACGGGTAACTGTAAGAGCGAAGGACGACCAGGCTTAGGAGGTTGTGCCATACAAAGTGAAGAGGGGCAGAAAGACAGAGAGTCGATAAATCCGGAAGGTACCAAAGGGAACCGAAAGGAAATCTCATCAGGGGAAAGCTCGGGGAAAGCCGGGGGAAGCAGGCAAGGGACTCAGGAAACCAAGGAGGGCAGAAATAAGGATAGGATAAGCCCCCAGAATTCAGAGGGAGCTGTGTCTAAGAAAGTAAGGGTCACGGATGCGAGGCGCAAACTAGCAGAGATAAAAAAAAGGACCGTGGAGTACAAGGCAAGATTGATCGAGGAAATGATGACTGGGAACGAAGAAGGTCCTCTGCAGGAAGAACCGCGGGACGAACGGAGGACTGACCAGGGCGGAACTGGGCAAGGGGATAAGGCTAGTGACCGTGGGGGAACGCCGAGCAAAAGAAGGAAAGAGAGAGAGAACTCTCCAGAGAAAGCTACGAACCCACCAGCCATAGATAGTAGGGCTAGCTGCTTGCCGACCACACGAGCAGTAACACGAGGGTGTGAAGGGCTATGGAGCCTCAGGGAAAGGGTGTTGGGGTGGTTCAGCCCGGAAGGAACTGCAAAGACGAGGGAGGGACAGAAGGCTGGCAAGGAAGGACCGGATACCAGTATGCCAGGCGAGGCCAGTAGCTCCGAAGGCAGCCTTAGGAAGATAGTATCGTCCCTCGCACGAACACTGAAAAAAAAACAAGGCTACTTAGAAGACGCTAAGAAAAAGTTGACGTTTGACGGGGCGGACATCATAGAATTCTGATAGATTACAAGAACTTGGCCGCATTGTTGAAATGGACCGAAGAAGAAAAAATGGACCACCTGGGACACCATGTGTCTTTGAGCTTGGGGCGGGACATAATGGCCATCGTAGCTGCGAGCCGATCCTGGAAGGAAGCCCGGGATGTGATGATGAGAAAGTACCTGGCAGCGGAGAAGATGACTACGGAGGCCAACTTAGCGGCAGTTCAGAGGAGGAACTTCGCAACGTACAATGACTTCCTACAGGAGTTTACTCTGGTGCCACTAAGGATCCCCGAGGTTACGGACCGAATAATGAGCAAATACCTCCTCAGGCAGTTCTCCGAGTTCGACAAAGACAAAATTCTGTCAGCCTACCAACAGACAAGCAAGTCCGTAAACAACAGGGATGTTGATTTCAGTACGGTGACGGATCTGGCCGAGAAGGCAGTAGTGACCTAGACATTGGCCTTGCTTAAGGAAGGGGAGGTTATAGATCTGACCGGTAGGACAAACGACAAGGTAAAGAAGGGGATTGAAAGTCTACATGAACGGGTGTATGGAGTCGACAACAAGATTGAAAGGGTGTAGAACGCGCTACTGGTTATGCACGCGCAAGTATCCCGACCCGCCCTCCCTCCCCAGGAAGCCGTAGTTCCGCCAGGTGTAGCCAATCGAGGATTCGGACAGAGAGATCCTGTGAGCAAGCAGTGAAGTTACTGCACCGCGATGGGACATTATGTGCGCTCATGTCCGAAACTCAACCATGATATATTAAAAAGGAGATGTACCAGGCCATTAAAGGGGGAGATATTCGGACCAGAGGGAGAACGGGTGAATTGGAAGTCGCTAAGGGGGATGCGACGAGCCGTTATCATGCTCAATGGGTTAGAGATAGCAACCGTAGAAGGTGAGCCAGTGGTCGATATCATCTGGGATCAGCTTCGGGGCCGCGGGCCGCAAGTCAACTTCATTTTGGAAAATGACGGACGCGATAGGGTAAACGCGACTACTCGACTAGGGACGGTTGGGAGAAGGATTATCCGTGACACCGTGATGGAGAAGGTTGTTGAAGGCTCTGCGCCCCAGGCAGAGCCCGAGGCCGGGGAACCAGAAAAAGTATATGGGAAGTCAAGGGAAGAGGAGCTTACAGATAAAGTTACCGCTGCTAAAAAGAAGTCTAGATACCAAATCCCGATCTTAACTATGCCAGAGATCGATGACACCCTTAGCAAATTACTAGGAACCATGGTATCGGTGTCGTTTCAGACTATGCTGTAGGCCAGCCCTAGGTTGCTCAAAGGGCTTAGACAATTGTTGACTCGGCGGCAAGTAGAGATAGACAAGAACCACGAGGCACCAGAAGAAGAAAGGGAGGAGGAAGCCCCGCAAGAGGTCGCTAACCTTCAAAGGAGTCGCGGGGATTTAGAGGATCTTGAGAAAGCTTTTGCAGACATCGGTTTGAGCTTGCGAGACCGAGAAGGTGGTGAGGTCATGAGGGCCCCCCCTGGAATAAAGCTTAGCTTCCATGCGCTACCCGTGGGGAAGTTGAAAATCCAAATCGGGACTCATCATACCGATGCATTAGTAGACGGGGGAGCGGAAATTACTCTCATAAGGAGGAATTTCGCAACGATCATGGGCTATACGGTAAATAAGGAAGTAACAGGGAGCATCCGGGGAGCCGGTGGGGAAATCCCGTTCGCTGGGTATGTCACGAAATGCGCAGTCAAGGCGGGAGTCAGGGAGTCGATCTGGTCGTTCCAACGGATGACAGTAATGGAGGAAATGGACCACGATATAATCCTCGGGAGACCGTGGTGCGCAAACGTGGAAATAATAGGCATGCACTTGCACGATGGCACGTACATGGTGGACATAGAGGACCCAGTGACTGGCAGGGGAGAGCTCCTCCGACTTCTAGGGACAGGAGGAGACCCTCCGAAGGGGAAGTTTGCAACATGGTCGCCGTCGTTCGAAGAAAGCGCACGAAAAGGGGCTTTTGCGCTGATGGAGGGCATGAGAGAAAGGGTAGAAATTATGATTGAGGAGGCGTTCAACAAGAAGGAATAGATCAAGATGGGCCTGCCCCAGAAGAAGAGGAGGCAGGAGGAGGAAATCTTGGGTGTTATGGTGGCAGAAAAGGAATCAGAAGTCGAACTCGGTGCCAACCTACCCAGACGGAAAGAAGTACACATGGACATGTCAGAAGTCGCACTCGAGATCCCCGATTTGTTACAACTCATCAAGGCCCTCAGATACCACAAGGTAGGAGTGGACTCGGCGGCCTTGGTCAAATTCGAAGGAGAGGTGCAAAAGGGATATTGTCTGAATGGGAAATTAGTTAGCATTCAACCACGAATCGCAGAGGCGACAAGAGCAATCCCGACCGTTCATTTTTTAGGAGAAAGATCCCGGAAGGAAGTGTTCGAAAGTACAAGCTGGTAGGGAAGAAAGCAAAACCGGTCTCAATCCTGCTAGAGACATCAAAGGAGGAGGCTATGGAGAAGGAGGAAGTCCTTCGAGTGATCCAAGAGAGGAGAGCGACGGAAGGACATCAGATACCAGATGAGGTAGCTGATACGATGAAGATAGGGGTAGACGGGTTCCTTACGGAAGAGGAAAACTGCCTGATCAAAAGGACTTGCCAAGAGTTTCACCCGACATTTGCCTTTAGTGATTACCAAAAAGGGCGGCTGGACGCAAAGCTAATTCCTCCGGTCAGAATCCACACGGTAGAACATGAATGCTGGGATGACAAGGGTTCGTCCTATGAATTTGGGATAGTAGGGGAAGTGACAGACCTTCTTCGAGCGAAGATGGACTCCTTCGTCACGGAACCTACGGCGTCGCCATACGTGAACCGGTGGTTCGTCATTCGGAAACCCAACAAGACGCTGAGGTGGATTCAGGATCTACAGAAGTTGAATGCGGTAACCATCCGGGATGCTGGCTCGCTGCCTCAGGCTGATTTATTAGCAGAATCGCACGCCAGCCGCAGCATTTACTCCCTGATCAATCTGTACTCAGGGTACGACCAACTTCCGTTGGATGTCCGGGACAGGCCGTAAACCGCAATGCACACACCCGTAGGCCAGTTGCAGATGCAGGTGACCCCTATGGGCTTTACGAATGCGGTAGTCGAAGCGCAAAGGAGAATGCTCGCCGTAGTCGGAGACATGTTTCCAGAAAAGTGTGAGCCCTATATTGATGACAACCCAATCAAAGGCGCTCAAGAGAAGGACGAGACTGAAGTCCACCCTAGGATTCGAAGATTTGTATGGGACCATGTGCAAGACATCAAGGACTTCCTCCGCCGGTTCATAGTATACAACATCACGGCTAGCGTACCAAAGAGTATTCTAGCAGTACCGGAAGTAACTATACTAGGATTTCGCTGCGGTGCTTACGGTAGGAAGCCAGACGCGGGGAAGACAGGCAAGATATCACAGTGGCCAACACCCCTGCGCACGACAACGGAGGTAAGAGCGTTCCTAGGCATGGTCGGATTTTGGAGGATCTTCATTAAGAATTTCGCCAAGATTGCCGAGCCTATCCGGGCCATGATTAGAGAAGAGGGGACCATGGATTGGACTGAGGAGTGCGAAGGAGCCGTCCAAGCCCTCAAGGACATATTTGAGCAAGTCGCCTTGTCAGCGCCTTGTTTTAATGACGAAAAGGGACGACCATTCATCCTAGAAACGGATGGAGCACCCTTGGCCGTAGGAGGCGTGCTGATTCAACGGGATGAGGAAGGGAGAGGCCGATTAGGTTCGAAAGTAGAACCCTGAACTCCGAAGAACGGCGGTACTCGCAGTTCAAAAAGGTCTTAGTCATCTTACATTGCCTCAAGACCTTCCAGGCCTACCTATTTGGGAGGCGGTTCATCTTAAGGATCAATCCGACGAATGTCGCAGGGGCCTTAAAGAACTACAGGCCTATAGATCCGACGGTGGGGAGATGGGTAGGATTTATCTGGCAGTTCGATTACAAGATCGAACGGATTGCTGGAATCAGAAACAAGGCGGATGAGTTGAGTCGGCTCTGCATCACTCCCGAAGGGGTGGAGGATGCGGAGCCCATAGATGCGTTCCTTGAATTCGAAGGAGGAACTCTTGCGGTGGACAACGAAATGATGGATAAAGAATGCTCGTCGGAAGAACTGTTAATCCGGACTTTGGAGAAGGGGACGCCTGCGGTAGTAGCATAACTTAAAGAAGGACCGGTCACCACTCGAGGTCGTAAAGAGGAGAGAGATTCATGGGGAGCGATAGTAGGACCGAAGGAGGAACTAATAGCAATGGCGGTTGAGGGAGGTTGGGAAGCCGTGATGAGCTTAGTGGAATCTTGGGAAAGGAAAGAGTTGCAATGGGTGGTAAACGAGATGCAGGAGGGAAAGGATGAGGGTCAGGAAGGGAAGGAGTTTTTTTATGCCTCGATATACGAAGGGGTATTTCGGGAGACCGGGTTGTTGCTGGTAGGAAACAAACAACCTATGGAAGTCAGCATTTAAGCAAGGGAGAAGGCCGAAAGGTACGTCCTAAGGGACGATCATTTGTTCCGAAGAGAAGAAGGTGCTATGCCCAGAAGAATTGTTTGCGAAGATTTAGGCAGTTAGATGTTATCCAGGCAATGCACGATGGATTAGCAAGAGGGCATCGGTCGTCCAAAGGAACTCTCGCAAAGATAACGCCACTTTATTATTGGCCAGGCATGGCAGGCATGGTCGCCATATACTACCAGACATGCCTTATCTGCCAGGAACGAAGCTCGATGCGTGTCTTTGAGCCGCTTAGACCTACGCGGGTGCTAGGGCCGGAACATCTGGTCCACCTTGACCTCGCGGTCATGCCTGTATCAATATATGGGCACTGGTATATTCTAGATGCGCGAGACAACTTGAGTGGGTTTGTGGAGGCGGTCACTCTCAAGAAAAAGACAGGGAGAAGTGTAGCGGACTGGATAGAAGACTTTTACTTGAGGCATTCTTTCGTCAAGAGGTTTATAGCGGACAATTAGACAGAATTTGTGAACCAAGAAGTATTGGGAATGCTTAAGAGACTCTGCGTACCGATTAAACTCATCGAACCGTATCACCCGAAGGCCAATGCACCTGTGGAAAGAGGGCACCGAACCTTAAAGAACACGATTGCGAAGCTCGCAGCGGATCATCTCGGAAGCTGGCCTAGGTATCTCAAGCAGGCTGTCTTCTTAGAGAACATGACACCTAAGAGGACAACGGAATGTATTCCAGCAAAACTTTGGTACGGAAGAGAGATCAATTTTTCCGTCGAAGCCTTGCTACCTACCTGGAACAGGTTAGATGATGATCCGCGAATGACCACGGAAGAGTTAATCGAGGCAAGGTGTCAACAAGTCCTTAAGAACGAAGAAGTTATGGAAGACATTGCCAACCGGGTACTGGACAGCAGAATGAGGGATAAAGCAAGGTGGGACCAGGTTAAAAATGTCAGAAAGGAGCCACTTCAGGTGGGGGAGACCGTATTGCTAAGGAACTCGGCACTAGAAAGTACTTGGTCTGGACAACTGGGGAGGAGGTTCAAAGGCCCCTACCGGGTCACCAAGCGGGTGGAACTGAACACCTTTGAACTGGAAGATTTAGATGAAACTGGATGGAAAGGACCCTTCCCAAGGCAACGATTGGTCAGGTTTCTAAGTCGGGACCCAATGGAACAATGGCTTTAGGAGCCGAGGATAAGGAAACTAAGGGGCTACAAGCCAATGACTGACAATGGCCTTGCCCACACTATGGTTCTGTCTCTGACTGCGTCCGTGGGACTGTCATTTTTTCTGGGGTTGGGGCAATGGTTTGGACTGACTGAGGTTGGAAGGTGGGATGACTTGGAAGTTTGCGGTAACGGGTTTGGATGACAACGGGAAGGATTGTCAGGGGCACTGTATCATAACTTTTGACGGGGAAATGATGGGATCATCTCAAACGGCGCATTTGCATAAGGGAGAAAAATGTATCTTAGGGGCATGATGCGAAGGATACTGGGGGCATTCTGGGAAAAGAGAGCTGCCTACCGGACTGGGGAAACGGGTGTATGAGGGGTTGTGCGGGTGTTGTTCTGTTATACTGGACCTACAAGAAAAGCAGAAGAAAAGGCAAAAATGGAATTCGGCAACGAAAATGCCAGCGGGGCAATCAACAGGCCTACCAGAAGGGAAGAAGCAGGACCGAGTCGAGAAAGGAGGACGACAAAGAGAAAGTTGTACATAGGGCTCATAGCCGGACCAGTGGTAGGCAGGGGTGGAAAAACGTGTGTATGTAGAAGACCCTCGCCCCTCCGGGAGGGAGAAGGTATAAAAATCTCATCTGAGAGTGAGGGCGAGAAGTAAAGGGCAAATGTGGGAGAAGGGGGCAACGCAGATATGGGAGATAAGGCTCAGGCCTCTGACGAGGAAGGAGCCAACAGGGGCGAACAACGGGAGACTTGGCATGGGGAAAGCGAGGGGAGGCAGGACATGCGTGACGAGCATGAGAAGGGTGAGGAGAGAAGGGAAAGCCCGCTTGAAGGACGAAGCAACCACGACAGTTGTGAGGGGTATGGGACAAGGACAAAGATTCCTTATAAATACGATTCAAAGAACCTAACGAGAGGGTATAGCCCCATACAGACGGAGGACGAGGAGGACGAGGAGGACGAGGAGGAGGATGTACAAGAAATCATAGAAATCAGCAGCGGGGATGAGAGGGATGAAATATCGAGGCCTAGGGACGAGAGGCGGCCTCCGATGCACCAGCCGCGCGAAGAGGCTTTCAGATGGGAGGATGAGTTTGGGCCGACGCCCAGTCATTGGTTTCAGAAATCGACCAATGTGATCAAGCACGAATGGATCATCAAGACTCGGGAACTCGCAAAGGCAGGGGTGGAAGCCACGCCGTTGGACTTTTTCAGTGAGGCAGAGTTCCAGGAAATTGCAAGGAAGAGGAGAGAAATCGAGACCTTCTGCCTGAGGGTTAGAAAGCCTGTCGGGGAACAGGGTGGACAAGGAATCGAGCAAGTTGAGGCACAAGGCAGCAATAAAAATTAGATGTTGATTAAGTGTTGAACATGAATCCTGCTTGTCATTTACAAAACATTGAACCAAAATATGAATAGTGTGAGTAAGCTTGCTAAGGATGAATGATGAAAGGGTCAGGCAAGACTATGTCACGATAAGCTAGAAGATAGCATTTTGAGGCTACTTTCTGGATGAGCTACCTTCGAAAGTGGGTACATAAGACGAGGACATGGGGTATGCGATGAGAACGGTTGGGAAGGATGTATTGTGAGTTTTTGATGGGATAAGGGGTGTGCTTTTGAGAAAAAAAACTTTTGAGTACAAATTGATGAGCGAACCATGACATTGGATGTTGGTCGAGTACAAGAGAGCTTAGGGAACCTATGGGTTAAGTGGCGTAAAGAACACTCCTTCCCCAGGAGCCTAATCCAACTGAGTCATGAACGAGTATGAGAATAGTTGAAATCCGAGTCATTAGAACGAGTGAAAATAAGAGAGGGGCGCTCCTGTCTTTTGCTATGGTTGAACAGCCGGGTGGGCTAGTGCTGCTTGAGGTCGCAAGCCCCAACTCGAGTACTAGACGCTAAGTCGGATGTATTCATGGATAGTACATTGCCTTGAGAAATGGACAAAGGAAACTGTACGCTTAAAAACTGGAAAAGAGATGGTCACCTTCTAACCTCCGAGACAAAAATGAGATCCGTGTCCTCGAGGCCCACCCCCTCGGGCACTAACGTTGAGAATGGAAACGGATGGCCCTAACCAGGCTGTTCGACTTGAGAATGGAAATGAATGACCCTAACCAGACTGTTCGACTTGAGAATGGAAGGAATGGCCCTAACCAGGCTGTTCGACTTGAGAATGGAAAGGAATGACCCTAACCAGGCTGTTCAACTTGAGAATGGAAAAGAACGACCCTAACCAGGTTGTTCGGGAAATGCCCCTGACAAGGGTCATTCCTTTTCAAATAGGCACTGGTGTCCCCTGCATAATTGATTGAGAAAGGTTGATTGAAAAAGGATGATTGAGAATGAGCTGGAATGAGCAATGAGAGATGGAAAAGGCCGTTGGGTCGGTCATCGAAATAGCCAATGGGATGGATGAAAGAGATGGAAAAGGTCGGTGGGTCGGTCATTGAAATAGCCAAGAGGATGGATGAAAGAGGATGAGACGGGCAGAATAAAAAAGGTCGAGCCTATTGGGATGGTCACAAGGATTGGGTATTGAGGAATGAGAGAGTTGAGGATTGAATGGATCGAAGGGTCGGTCTTGAGAAATGGCTATTAAAAGAACGACCACCAGATCTGCCATGTGGGTGACCTTGTTGATGAGAGGCTGCCGGATCAGCCATGAGAATCAGCCTTGGAAATAGCATGGGATCGAGTGTTTGAAAATTGGATATTGCATTGCATAGTAAGGGCACCCTAGGCAACTTGATGTAAGGTCGTCGGGGCGACCATGGAAATAGCAAGAGATTGAGTTTTTTTTTTTTCTTCTAGTCTCGAATCTTAACATAAGAGGGATAGCAATGCCGGCATCGCGACCCCAAGACCTCTACCCGTTCAGGGAAAAATCTCAGCGCGACCTGCTCCTCACAAGAAGGAATAAGGGTTGAAGGACCAAAGCATCTTTCTCTTTGATTAATATTGGTCGTCCGGAACTAACCCCGAAAACGAGCTCTAGTCGGGGAGTTCAAACTGCGCCTCATGTTGAAAACCTAAACGTCAAGGGCGTAGAGCCAAACGGGCGAGAGAGCCATTCTTTTTTCTAAGTCTCATTTTTTCTCCCCAACCACACGCCATGTCGTAGAGGGGCGCCACAGCCGTTTGGAACGGACCACGGCTACTCGCATTAAGTTGAAGAGCACTGTCCAGAGGGAGGAATTGGGTGTGGTACCGGGTGGAAGCCGCAACCACCACAGGGCGAGTGACACCGCCCTGCTAGATCATTACAACCATTCCGAGACTAACCGCGAGGTCTTTGTAACTACACTCGCAAACTAATTGAGAGTCCCAACTCTCTTGAAAGAAAGAGGCCGGATCCAAGAAAACACCACTCGGGAGGAACGATTCGCGAGAAAGCCCTTCCGGCAAGACGGGGTCCTGGGAGGTTGGGACTGGACCTACCTGCCAGATGTGAGGAGGTACCTCAGTGATGATGCCCGTCTCGTAAGCGGCAAAAGGTCGGACGGAGTAGGGGATCAGGTGAGTTATTAGCAGGGGGAGGACTGATCACCCTTCCTTTTTGGGGCTGATGGGCCGGCATCCGTCTACTAAGTTGGTGGAACAAGATCTGCGTACCTCCGAGTGAGAACCAGTCGTGCGATGGGGACATCGCATTTTGAGTGGGGGGAAGGTGTGCCATCTACCGATGAAAAAGCGTGCAAAAGAGAAGGTTACCATAAGCTCAAGAAATTGTGTAATTGACTTTGCGCAGGCTTGAGAAAAGGTTAGGCTAGATGTCCAGAAGAAAGAAATGGATGAGCAATTGACTTTGCACAGGCTTGAGAAAGAGTCTGGCAAGATGTCCAGAAGAAAGAAATAGATGAGTAATTGACTTTGTGCAAACTTGAGAAAAAACCTGGCAAGATGTCGAGAAGAGAAACGGATGAATAATTTACTTTGCATAGGCTTGAGAAAGGGTCTGGCAAGATGTCTAGAAGAAAAAAATGGATGAGTAATTAACTTTGCGCAGGGTTGAGAAAAGGTCTAGCAAGATGTCCAGAAGAGAAACGAATGAGTAATTGACTTTGCGCAGGCTTGAGAAAAGGTCTGGCAAAATATCCAGAAGAAATAAATGAATGAGTAATTCACTTTGCACAGGCTTGAGAAAGGGTCTGGCAAGATGTCCAAAAGAAAGAAATGGATGAGTAATTGACTTTGTGCAGACTTGAGAAAAGGCATGGCAAGATGTCCAGAAGAGAAACGAATGAATAATTGACTTTGCACAGGCTTGAGAAAGGGTCTGACAAGATGTCCAGAAGAAAGAAATGAATGAGTAATTGACTTTGCGCAGGCTTGAGGAAAGGTCTGGCAAGATGTCCAGAAGAGAAACGGATGAGTAATTGACTTTGTGCAGGCTTGAGAAAAGGTCTGGCAAGATGTCCAGAAGAAAAACGCTTGTGTAATTGACTTTGCATGGACTTGGGAAAAGGTCCGGCAGAGATGTCCAGAAGGGAAATGGATGAGTAATTGACTTTGCGTGGGCTTGAGAGAAGACTTGGCAAGAAGGTCAGAAGAGAAAGACGTGTAATTGGGTTTTGTATAGGCCTAAGGAAAGGTCTGGCAAGATGCCAGAAAGAGAGATATATGTGTAATGGACTTTGCATGAGTATGAAAAGGGTCTGGCAATATGCCAGAAGGAATATGCAAATGAAATGGACTCAGTGACACACATTTTTGAGATTGGGTACAAGAAAGGTCGAATAAGGGTGACGTGCATGCGAAATTGGCAGGGCTATAAAAAGTTGGGCAAAAAGACATTGGAAAAAGAAATGTGAATTTGGCTAAGCATAAGATTGAGGAAAGAATGACGGGAGGCGTGGATTGCACGGGTCGAAAAGCCAAGAAGAAAATGCATTAAGGGTGACGGAAGCCGGAAAAGGGGCCTGGTTGGCAAGGGATGGAAGGAGGATCAACCAAAGGGTGCCTGGGATGGCAAGACTCGACGGAGAAGCAGGGGCAGCGAAAGGAGGAAAATTGGAAAAAGTTTTGATGTACTACGGGTGATGAATGAGACGAAAGGGGTTTTGATGTACTACGGGTGATGAATGAGACGAAAGGGGTTTTGATGTACTACGGGTGATGAATGAGACGAAAGGGGTTTTGATGCTCTGAGGGTGATGAACGAGACGAATGGGGTTTTGATGCTCTGAGGGTGATGAACGAGACGAAAGGGGTAGATGCTCTGAGGGTGATGAACGAGACGAAAGGGGTTTTGATGCTCTGAGGGTGATGAACGGGACGAAAAGGGTTTGATGTACTACGGGTGATGAATGAGACGTGAGAAGCCTAAAGGACAAAGAAAGCTTGACCCTATACACCCCTCCCCGTTCCAAGGCCGGTAACTAGAAGAAAACCTAGAAAGGAGCAAGAAAAGACAAAATGGACCCTGACAACTAACTACCCATTACATCTCCTCCTCCTCTCCCGTCTATCCCTCCAAAACCCACTGACAAGAGATTGGTGCGCGATGAGGACATCGCGAATGAGTGGGGGGAATGTGTCGGAACTGGTGAGTCCCGAATAACTTTCCATTACTCGAGAGACTGAATATGGACGAACTATGCACAACAGAGAAATCTGGAGTGAGGCGGCAGGAGAGAGAAAAGACAAAGGATTAGGCCACAGGAGGGAGTGATGTCCTTGGGTGAAAACCACAGGAGGAGAAAACCAGCAACGGCACGAGAATAAGCGCAGGAACAGGGGCATATAAGACGTAGCATGAGGCCGGAAGGGCCGTTGGAATGCAATAAAGACTAAGGCCAAAGGGCCCTTCAACCAGCAAATGCAGCACGACAGCGATAAAAGAATGAGGAAGTCGAGAGATGGATGACCCCGAGGTCGTGGGAAGCTAAAGAATGAGGGGCCAACGTGGGGGCCACTTACGGGAGCCTCGGAGCGGAGGCCCACGACCAAAGAAATCGGCGCGCACAAGGCGTAAGAAAAGACAAAGGAGAGGGGTCACCATGGGGCGACAAAACGCCCAAGGGACGTGAGACACCTCGGGGAAAGGCACCCGGGGCCACGTGGGACTAAGTAAAAATAATGGCATCCGGGGCGAAATGTGTCGGGGACCACCCACGGGACTAAGTGGCGGGGACCGCCGGCGGGACTAAGTGTCGGGGACCACCGGCGGGACTAAGTGTCAGGGACCACCGGCGGGACTAAGTATCGGGGACCACCGGCGGGACTAAGTGTCGGGGACCACC